>RXID01015794.1:51311-68811 GCA_005019695.1 Trichopus zeylanicus subsp. travancoricus | reverse complement strand
CTGCTCTTATTGCTACAACTACTACTACTTCAACTACTTCTACTACTTCTACTACTCCTACTACTACTACAACTACTCATTCTACTACTACTCCTACTACTACTACAACGATTTCTACTCCTACTACTATTTCTGCTACTACGCCGGTGACTACTTCTATCACTACTACCACTACTACTATTCCTACTACTTCTACCACTGCAACAACTACTACTACTGCTACTCCTCCTCTTGCTCCAACTACTAGTACGACTATTACTGTTGCTGCTACTACTGCTACTACTACTACTATAATTACTACTACTCCTACTCAAACTCCTACTCCAACTACTATTCCAACTATAATTTTTCTTAATACTTCCACTATAATAACTACTACTACATCAACTACTACTACTACAACAACTGTTGCTGTTGAAACTACTACTACTGTTACAACTACTAATATTATTGTTGCTACTACTACTACTCCTCCTATTCCTGTTACTAATACTACTTCTACTATAACTACTACTACTACTGTTGTTGCTGCTACTACTACAACTTCTACTACTTTTGCTACAATTACTACTGCTACTGCTACTGCTACTACTTCTACTACTACTACTACAACTACTACTGCTACTATTGTTACTACTACTACAACTTCTATTACCACCACTATAACAACTCCGACTGCTACTATTGTTACCACCACTACTACAAGTACTACTACTTCTGCTGCTACTAGTGCTATTGGTACTACTATGACTATCGCTACTACTACGGCTACTACTGCTACTACTACTACTACTACTAGTGTTGCAAGTGCTACTACCACTACTAGTACTACTACTACTACTATTAATGTTATTGCTGCTCCTACAACTACTGCTATTGCGACTACTCTGACTACTACTACTGCTTTTACCCTTGCTTGCTACTACAATTGCTACAATTACAACTTATGTTACTACTAATACTACTTCACCTTCTACTACTAGTGCCATTGCTACTTCTACCTCTGTTGCTATAGCTATTACTACTACTTCCCCTACTTCTACTACTTCTACAACTACTACTACTACGGCTACTACTGCTTCTACAATAACAACTACTACTACTGCTACCACGACTACTACTACTGCTACTATTACTACTAAAACTACTACTATAACAATAACTACTACTCCTACTACTACTACAACAACAACAACAACTAATACTACTACTACTAGTAGTACTACTACTCCAACTACTACTACTAATAATACTACTAGCACTACTACTTCTACTGCTCTTACAACTACAATTATTTGTATCACTACTACTACTCCTCCACCACCTCCTACTACTACTACAACAACTACTGCTACTACTTCTGCTACTACTTCTACCACTGCTACTGCAACCACTACTACTAGAACAACTACTACAATCACTTTTACTACAACTGCTACTACAACTACTAGTACTACTGCTACTGCTACTACTTTTGCTACTATAACTACAGCCACTACAACTACTGCTTCCGCACTACTACTTCTATTACCACTACAACTTCTATCGCAATGACTGCTTATAGTGCTATGACTACTACTTTTATTGCTACTGCTGCTACGACTACTACGCTACTACTACTACCACTAGTACTAGTCATACAAATACTATTGCTATAACTGCTAATTTTTATACTGCCACTACTACTGCTAAAAATACAACTAGGACTATAATTTCTACTACTACTACTACTACTTTTGTTATAATAACTATTACTACTAATACTTCTACTACTACTACAACTGCTGCAAAAGCTACTACTACAACAACAATTATCACTACTTCTCATATTACCACTACTTCAACTACTACCACTTTTATAGCTAACACTGCTGCTACTACCACAACTAGTACTACTGCTACTGCTTCTGCAACTACGGGTACTACTGCTGCTGCTGCTGCTACTACTACTACTACTACTACTACTTCTACTACTACTACTACTACTACTACAACCGGTACTTTTACTAAAACTTGTATTATTGCTACTACTATTATAGTTACTGCTACAACTGCTGCCCCTACTACCACTATTTCTATTGCTACTACCACTACTATTACAACTACTACTGCTACTAATACAACTCCTACAACTACAACAACAACTACTTCTTCTTCTACTACTACTATTACTCTAAATACAACAACTACTACAGCTACTACTACTTCGACTGCTACTACTACTAGACTACTACGAACAGTACTACTTCTACTACTACTACTGTTGCTAATACTACCACTGCTACTTCAGCTACTATCGCTACTACTACTCCCACTGCTACTATGGCTACTACTGCTACTACTACTACTACTACTTCAGCAACTACCACAACTGATGCAACTACTACAACTGCCACTACTACAACTACAAATACTATTATTACTATTGCTACTATTACTTCTAATACTACTACTCCAACTACTATTGCTACTAATACTTCTACTAATACTGCTGTTACTACTACTATAACTACTGCTACTGCTATTGCTACAACTACACCTACTACTACTACTGCAGCTACTACTACTGCTGCTGTTGCTATAGCTACTACTACTACTACTCCCACTACTTCGACTGCTACTACTACTACTACAATTACCATTATTATTACTGCTAATACTGCTACTACTACTGCTTCTCCTAGTACTATTACTATAGCCACTACAACTCCTACTACGGCTTTTGCTGCTCCAGCTAATACTATTACTCCTATTGCTCCTCCTCCTACTTCTAGTTATTCTAGTACTGCTACTACTACTACTCCTGCGACTATAATAACTACTACTTCTTCTACAACTCTTACAACTGCTAGTACTAATATTGCTGCTGCTGCTACAACAGCTACAACTAATACTACTTCAACTACAGCTGCTACTGCTACTATTGCTACCATTACATCAACTACAACTGCTGCTGCTGCTGTTACTATGACTGCTACTACTACAACTACTACTGCTACTACGGCTACTACTACTACTATTACTGCTACTACTACTGCTACTACTGCTACTACTACGTCTACAACAACTACTACTACTATTATCGCAACTGATACAACTACCACTACAACTATGACAACAAATACTAGTACAACTACTATAGCTATTGCTACTACATCTCCAACAACATCGATAACTACTACTACTACTACTTCTCCTACATCAACAACAACAACAACCACTACTACTGCTACAACTAATGCTAATGTTACTAGTACTACTATCACTGCTGCTGCTGCTACTACTACTACTACTACTATTGTGACTACTGCTACTGCTACTTCAACTACTACCATGACGACTACTATAAGTACTACTACTACTACTACTACAAGTGCAACTACTAATATAGCCACTACTACTTCTGTTGCGACTACTTCTACTACTGCTGCTGCTGCTGCTGCTGCTACTATTACTATGAGTACTACCACTCCTACTACCACTTCTACAGCAACTACTACTATTCCAACTACTGCTACAACTACTACGGTTATTGCTACTTCTATTTCTACTACTACTACCACTACTTCTACTAGTATTATGACTACTGCTGCTGCCACTACTAATGCTACTAGTACTACTATTACTATGACTACTACCGCAACTACTACTACTTCTACAACAACTACCACTATTCCTACTACTGCTACTGCTACTTCTAATACTAGTCCTATAGCTACTACTGCAACAATTGCTACTTTTCGTATTACTTCTACTACTGCAAAGACTACAACTACAACTGCTACTACTGCTAATACTGCTACAATAATTATTACAACATCTCATATTACCACTACTTCAGCTACTTCTAATACTACTACTACTACTTCTACAGCTAATATAATACTTCTGTTGCTGCTACTACAACTATTACTTGTACTATAACTATTACAACTATAGTTACAACCATAACGGGTGCTACTACTGCTGCTATTACTACTACTACTGCTACTGCTTCCACTGCAACAGCTGCTACTAGCACTCCCACCACCACCACTATTACTACTATCGCTGCAACCACTACTACTGCTACTAATGCTACTACTACTACTACTCTAACTAGTACTATTTTTGATACTATTTCTACTAATGTATTACTACTACTACTATTGCCGCTACTACTCCAACTAGTCCTACTACTATTACCACCACTAATACTACGATTACCACTGCTACTATTACTACTACTATAACTATGACTACTACTTCTACTTCTACTAATACTACTACTGCTACTTCCACTGATGCTGATGCGGCTG
Organism: Trichopus zeylanicus subsp. travancoricus; assembly: GCA_005019695.1. NCBI lineage: Eukaryota > Viridiplantae > Streptophyta > Magnoliopsida > Dioscoreales > Dioscoreaceae > Trichopus > Trichopus zeylanicus. The sequence goes on along the minus strand of RXID01015794.1, from coordinate 64,513 downwards.
CTACTACTATTATTACTACAACTGTTGCTACAATTACAGCTACTAGTACTTCTACAACTACTACTGCGACTACTACTACGGCTACGAGTGCTACTGTTACTTCTACTATAGCTACAACAACTTGTGCTACAACTACCACTAGTACTAATACTACTAGTACAACTACTGCTGCTACTACTACTACTACTACTACTAATACTGCTACTACAACTACTGTTACTATTATTACTACTACTACTACTGCTGCTGCTATGGCTACTACTACTACTACTACGAATACCACTAGTACTGTTACAACAACTACTACTTCTTCTACTACTGCTACTAATACAGCCACTACTACTGCAAATGCTTCTACTAATACTACTACAACTACAATAACTGCTACTAGTGCTAATGTTGCTACTTCAGCTACTACTACTGCTGCTGCTACTAGTGCTACGACTATTACTTCTACTAACTAATACCAATACTACAACTACTGCCACTACTGCTTCTTCTACTACTACTAACTACTGCTTGTAATACTTCTACTACTGCGACTACTACTACTACAACTACTACGATTGCTACTACTGTCGCTACTGCTACCACTGCTACTTCTACTACTACAAAAGCTGCTACAACCACTACTAATACAACTATTGCTACTACCGCTACAACCTCTACTTCAACTGCAACTACTACTACAACTACTACTACTACTTCTACTTCTACTACTACTGCTATTACTGCAACAACAACAACTACTACTATTACTACTACTTCTACTACTGCTATTGCTACTACTGCTATGATTGCTGCTTGTACTACTTCTACTGCTACAACAACCACTTCTCACATTACTACTAACACTGCTACTACTGCTTCCTCTACTACTACTACTACTACTATTATGAATACTGCTACTACTGCTACTACTACTACTCCTACGTCTAGTAATACTTTTATTACTACTTCTACTACTACTCCTGCTATTACTACTACTACTTTTGCTATAATGCTATTACTCCTACCACTACTAATTCTAGTACTGCAATTGCTACTTCTTTTGCTGCTACGGCTACTACTACTACTACTACTACTTCTACTAATACAACTACCACACTTCTACTACCTATACAGCTGCAACTGCTGCACCTGCCATAACTACCACTTCCACTACTACTAATACTAATACTTCTGCTATAGCTATTAATGCAACAACTGTTACTATTGGTATTGCTACCGCTACTACTACTGCAACCACTTCCACTACTTCTACTACTACTATGACTACTACTACAACTATGACTATAACTAGTACTACTACTGCTACCACTACAAATACTACTACTATTACAACTATAATTGCTACCACTATTGCTATTACTACTAGCATTGCTATTGCAACTATTGCTACTGCTACAACGGCTACTACTATAGCTACTTATGATACTACTACCATACAATCAATATTGGTACTACTATTGCTACTACCACTATAGCTATAACTACCAAAACTACTACTGCTCCTACTATTGCTACTATGGCTACTACTACTACTATGACTAATACTATAGTGAATACTACTACTACCTCTACAACTGCTACTAAAACTAGTACTCTTACCATTACTACTACTACTACTACTACTGCAACTGCTACTACTTCTGCTACTATAATTACAATTACTACTGCTACTATTGTTGTTGCTACTATTATTAGTACTAGTAGTATAGCCACTACTACAGTAGCTACAACTAATTCTACTACTATGACTACTACTATTACTACGATTACTACTTCTATGACTACTACTATTACTACTATTACTACTACTACTTCTACTACTACTACCACTGCACCTACTATTATTACTACTATTGCTACTACTATTACTTCTATTACTATTACTACAATGACCACTACTATTACTACTATTGCTACTTCTACTTCTACTACTACTATTACTACTAATGCTACTACTACTACTAATACAACTGTAACTTTTCCTACAATAACAACTACTACTACTTCTCCTACTACTAGTACATCTCCTACTACTACTAGTGCTACTACTACTTCTACTACTACTGCTACAACAACAACAACAACAACAACAACTGCTACTACTACTACTAGTTCCAACACTTCTACTACTGCTACTGCTGATACTATTACTATTACTTCTATTACTACTACTATTGCTACAGCTAATACTGCTACTACTACAACTACTATTGCTACTGCTACCGCTACTATGACTACTTATCATACTTCTACTAAAACTACTACTATTACTGCTAATACAACTACTGCAACTATTATTATGGCTATAGCTACTACTACTTCTTCTCCTACAAATACTGCAACTACAACTTCTATTACTACTGCTACTACAACTCCAACTACTACTACTTCTACTATTGCTACTCTTGATGCAACTACTACCACTTTTATTACTACTGCTACTACTACTACTACAACAACAACAACTATTGCTACCGCTACTATGACTACTTATCACACTACTACTACTACGGTAATAACTACTATTGCTGCAACTTGAAGTACTACTACTACTACTCCTACAACTACCACTATTGCTACTGCTACAATTGCTACTACTACTCTTGCTACTGCTATTACTACTGATGCAGCAGCCACTATTGCAGCTTCAACTACAACTACTATTACTACTATAGCTACTACTACTGCAACCAATACTACAACAACTACTGCTACTAATCTGAATATTACTATTGCTACTAATAGTAACACTATTACTACTACTAGTACTGCTACTACTATTAGTACTATTACCCCAACTACTACTACTACTACTACTTCTACCCGCACTGCTATTGCTACTGCTGCTGTTGATGATGCTAGTGCTGCTACTGCCACTGATGCTACTGCTACCACTGCCACTATTCTAATGCTGCTACTATTATTTTCACTACTACTACTCCTACTGGTACTACTATTAGTACTATTACCCCAACTACACCTACTACTTCTACTTCTACTTGTACTACTATTGCTACTGCTGCTGCTGCCACGGATGCTACTGCTACTACTACTACTATTCTAATGCTGCTACGAGTGCTGTTGCTACTACTACGACTACTACTACTATAACTACTGCTACTAATACTGTTGTTGTTAGTACGACTACTACTACTACTACTGCTGCTGCTGCTGCTGCTGCTCCTAGTACTACTTACAACTACTATTATTATTATTATTACTACTACTACTACAACTACTACTGTGGTTACTTCTACTGCTACTACTATGGCTACTACTACTACTGCAGCTAATACTACTTCTCTTGTTACTACTACTGCTACTACTACCACCACCACCACCACCACCACCACCACTACTACCACTAGTACTACTCTTATTATTGCTACTTCTATTACTGCTACTCCTGCTGCTACTATTGCTACTACTAGTGATGCTTCTCCTACTACTATTACTGCTACTACTAGTACTATTACTACTATTTCTACTCTACTATTTCTCATGCTACAACTTCTGCTACTGCTATTACTTCTACTGCTGCTACTAGTACTACTATAACTACTGCTACTTGTCATGCTTCTGCTACTACTATTACTGCTACTGCTACTACTACTACTACTTGTACTTCTACTACTTCTTCTGCTACTACAACTATCCCGGCTGTTGCTTGTAGCAGTAGTAGTAGTAGAAGTGGTAATAGTAGTAGTTGTAGTAGCAAATGTAGTCACAGTAGCTACAGCAATTATAGTAGTAGTGGAAGTAGCAGCTGCAACAATAGCCAAAATAGTGTAGTAGTAGTAGTAGTAGTTGTAGTCATAATAATAGGAGTAGTAATGGTAGTAGTAGTAATAGTAGCATAAGTAATTATAGTAGTAGAAGTAGAAATAGTAGTGGTAGTAGTAGTAATAGTAGGTGTAGTAGTAGTAGTACTAGTAGCTGTAGTAGTAGTCATTGTTGAAGAAAAAGTAGTAGTAGTTGTTATAGAAGGAGTAGTAGCAATAGTAGTAGTAGTTGTGGTAGTAATAGTAGTAGTAGTAGTAGTCGTAGTAGTTATAGCACTAGTGCCAGCACTAGGAGTAGCAGCAGTAGTAGTTGTAATAGTAGCAGTAGAAGAAAGAATGGTATTACCAAAAGTAGTACTAGGAGTAGCTGTAGTAGTAGTGGTTGTAATAGTAGTAGTAGTACTATTAGTAGCAACTGTAGTAGTTGTAGTAGTAGCGGTAGTAGTATTAGTAGTAGGAGGAGGAGGATGAGGAGGAGTAGAAGTAGTACTAGATGTAGTAGAAGTAGTAGTTGCTAAAGTAGTAGTAGCAGAAGTAGTACTAGATGTAGTAGTTGTGGCAACCATAATAGTGATAGAAGTAGTACTTCTAGTAGTTATAGTTGCAATAGCATTAATAGCAATAGAAGTAACCGCAATACTAGTAGTAGTAGTACTAGTAGTAGTAGTGGTGTTGGTGATCGTAGTAGGAGTAGCAGCAGCAGTAGGAGCAATAGTAGTAGTAGTAATGGTGGCAGTAGTAGTAATAATAGTAGTAGCAGCAGCAGTAGTAGTCATGAAGTAGTAGTGGTAGTAGGAGCAGTAGTAGAAGTAGTAGTAGTTGGTGCAGTATTTCTAGCAGTAGAAGTAGGAGTACCATTTACAGTAGCAATTGAAAAAATACTAGTAGTAGCAATAATAGTAGGTGCAGCATTAATAAAAATAATAGTTGTTACAGTATTAGCAGGAGTTGTAGTAATACTAGTAGCAGTAGCAAAAGTAGAAATAATAGTAGTAGTAGTTGTTGTAGTAGAAGCAATAGTATTAGTAGTAGCAGCAGTAGTTATTGTTATTGTAGTTGCAGTCATAGTAGTGGTAATAGTAGTAATACCAGTAGCAGTAGTTATTATAGTAGTAGTAGCTATAGTCGTAGCTGTAGGAGAAGTGGGAGTTGTAATAGCAGTATCAACAACAATAGTAGTAGGACTAGTAGGGGTAGTAGTAGCAGTAATAGTCATAGTAGTAGTAGTAGTAGTTGTTGTTGTTATTGTAGCAGTAGTAGTAGTAATAGTAGGAGTAGTAAGAATGATAGCAGTAGCCGTAGTAGCATTTGCTGTAGCAGTTATTGCAGTAGTAATATTAGTTTTAGTAGTTGTTGAAGCAATAGTAGCAATATTAGCAATAGTAGAAATAGGAGCAATAGTAGTAGTAGTCATAGTAGTTGTAGTAGTTTTAGTAGTTGGGGTAGTAGTATTAGATGTTGTAGCAGTCATGGTCATAGTTGTAGTCACAGTCATGGTGGTAGCAGTGGTAGTAGCAGTAGTTGTAGTAGTAGAAGATGTAGTAATGGAATTAGTAGTAGTTTTAGTAGCAAAAGAAGCCGTAGCAAGAGTAGTAGTAGTAGTAGTTGCAATAGTAGTGGCAAAAGCAGTAGTAGTAGCAATAGCAGGAGCAATTATTACAGTAGCAGTAGTAGTAGTAGTATTAATGTAGTTGTAGTAATAATAGTAGTATTAGTGTAGTAGTAGAAGTAGCAGCTGTAGTAGTAGAAGTAGTAGTTGGTGAGGTAGTAGTAGTAGTCATGGTGGTGGTAGTGGTAGAAGCAGCAATAGTAGTGGTAGTAGTAGTATTAGTAGTTATAGCTATAGTAGTAGTAGTAGTGCTAGTGACAACAGTAGTAATAGGAGAAGTTGTATTAGCTATAGCAATTGCGGCAGAAGTAGTGATAGTTGTAGTAGTTAACGTAATAGCAGTAGTAGAAGCAACAATAGCAGCAGTAGTAGCTATAGCAGTAGCAGTTGCAATAATTATTATAGGGGAAGAAGTAGTAGTAGTAGTAGTAGTGGTTGCAGAAGTAGTAGAAGTAGTAGTAGTAGTAGTAGTAGTAGTAGTAGTAGTAGTAGTAGTAGTAGTAGTAGCAGTAGCAGTAGTAACCATAGTAGTCATACTAGTAGTAAAAGTAGTAGCAGTTGCAGTACTCATAGTAGTAGCATAAGCAGTTGTTGTAATTGCTACAATAGTAGTCGCAATTATGGTAGTTGTCGTAGGAGGAGGAGCAGCAGCAGTAGTAATAGTAGTAGTAGTTGCAGTACTAGCAGCAGTAGTAGTAGTATTAGTAATAGGAGTAGTAGTTGTAGTACTAATAGCAAGAGCAGTAGTAGTAGTTGTAGTAGCGGTAGCGGGAGAAGCTTTAGTAATGGAATTAGTAGTTGTAGCAGCAGTGGCATTAGTTATAGAATTAATAGTAGTAGTAGTAGTAGCAGGAGCAATAGTAGTAGGTGTAGGGTAAGAATTAGTATAAGCAATAGTAGTAGTATAAGTTGTTGTTCTATTTTTAGTAGCAGTAGTAGCAAAAGTTGCAGTAGTTGTAGTGGTAGCAGTAGTTGTTGTAGTAGCAGCAGAAATAGTAGTAGCAGTAACTGTAGTAGAAGTAGTAGTAGTTCTAGTAGTTGTAGTAGTAGTGTTAGCAATAGTAATAGAAGTTGGGGTAGTTGTCGCAGTAGTAGCAGTACAAGTAGCAATAGTCGTAACTGCAACAATAGTAACCACAATACTAGTAGTAGTGGTAGTAGCATTAGTAGTAGTAGTAGTAGCAGTAGTAGGAGCTGTAGGAGCGATTATTGCAGTTATAGTAGTATGAGCTATAGTAGTAGCAGTAATAGTAATAGTAGGAGCAGTTGTAGTTGTAGTAGGAGAAGCCATAGTAGCAGTAGTGATTGTAACAATAGTAGTAGTAGGAGTAGTACTAGTAGTAGCAAGAGCAGCAGCAGTAGTAGTAGCAGCAATAGTAGTAGTAGTTGGAGTAGTATTAGTAGTAGTCATAGTAGTAGTAGTCGTAGTAGTAATAGTAGCAACAGCAGCAGTAGTAGTAGGGGAAGTAGTAGTAGCTGGAGGAGCAGTAGCATTAGTAGTAGGAGTAGCAGTCGCAATTGCAGTTGCAGTAGCCGAAGTAGTAGTAGTAGCAAAAGTAGTTGCAATATTATTTCTAAACATAATAGTAGTAGTAGTAGTTGTAGAAGAAGTTGGAGTTGTAGTAGCAATAGTAGCAGTAGGAGTAGAAGAAATAGTAGCAGTAGTAATAGTAGTTGGAGCAGTTGTGGTAGTGGTAGTTGCAGTGGAAATAGTAGCAATAGTAGTGGTAGCAATAGTAGCAGTTGGAGTAGTAGTAGTAGTAGTAGTAGTAGTAGAAGTAGTAGTTGGAGTAATAGTAGTACAATAGCAATAGAACTTATTATTGTTGTAGTAGTTGTAGTCGTAATGGAAGGAGGGATACCAGTAATAGTAACAGCAGTAGCAGTAGTACCGGTACCAATAGTAGTCGTAGTTGTAGTAGTAAAAGTAATAGTAGCAGAAATAATTATAGTAGTAGCAGTAGTAGTAGTAGTAGTATAGTTGTTATTGTTGTTATTTTAGTAATAGTTGTAGTAGAAGTAGTTGTAGTAGTTTTAATTGTAGAAAAAGTGGTAGTAGTAGTAGTAGTAATAGGAGCTGTACTAGTAGTAGTAGTAGCAGTCGGAGTAGTAGTAGTTTCTGTAGTAGTAGTAGTTAGAGTAGTATTTGTAGTAGTAGCCGTAGCAGTCATAGTAGTAGCAGTAGTAGCAGCAGCAATAGTAGTCGGACCAGTAGTAGTAGTAGCAGGAGTAATAGCAGTTGAAGTTGCTGCAGTAGAAGTAGTAGTAGTAGTAGTTGGAGTAGTATTAGTGGTAGTAGCCGTAGCAGTCGTAGTAGTAGCAGTAGTAGTAGCTGAAGTAGTAGTAGGACCAGTAGCAGTAGTAGCAGGAGCAATAGCAGTTGAAGTTGCAGCAGTAGAAGTAGTAGTAGTAGCAGCAGTAGTAGGTGTATTATTAGTAAAAATAATAGTAGTAGTATTACTGAAGGAGCAGTAGGAGTAGTGATTGTAGTACGAGTAGTAGTAGTAGGAGGAGCAATAGCAATAGTGTTAGCAGTAGTTGTAGTAGCAGTAGTAGCAGCAGTAGTAGTAGCCGTAGTAGCAATTGAAGTAGTAGGAGTAGTCATAATTGTCGGAGAAGTACCAGTAAAAGTTGCAGTAGTAGCTGTAGCATTAGTAGTGCAACAAGCAGTTATAGTAGCAGAAGTAGAAGTTGTTGTAGTAGTAGTAGTAGTGACGATAATAGAAGTAGTAGCAATAGTAGCGGTAGTAGTAGCAGCAGCAACACTAGTTGTATTTTTAGTATTGGGGTAGTAGTAGTTATCATTGTAGCAGAAGTAGTTGTAGTAGTAGCTCTCATAGTGCTAGTTGTAGTAGTAGCGGGAGAAGTAGTAGTAGTCGCAGCAGCAGCAGCAGCAGCAATAGTAGTAGCATTAGTACTAGGCGTAATAGCAGTAGCAGTAGTAGAAGCAATAGTAGTAGCAATAGTACTAGTTCTAGGATAAATTGTAGTAGTAGCAGTAGTAGTAGTTATAGTAGTTTTAAATAGTAGTGGTAGTAGTAGAAGTTGTAGCAGTAGAAGTAGTAGCAGGAGTAGTACCGATTGTAGCAATAGTAGCATCAGCTGCAACAACAGCAGTAGTAGTAGCGGTAGCAGTAGTAGTAGTAGTTTTAGTTGTAGCAGGAGTAGCAGTATTAGTAGTAGTAGTGGTGATACTAGTAGTAGCTATAGTGCCCATAGTAGTATTAGGAATAGTAGTGGTGGTAGAACTAGTTGTAGGATTAGTAGTAGTAGTAGTTCTAGTAGTGGCAGTAGTGGTAGTCGCAAAAGTAGTAGTGGTAGAAGTTGCAATAGTATTGCTACTAGTAGTAATAGAAATAGTAGTAGTAGTGGAAGGTGTAGTCGGAGTAGTAGTAGCAATAATAGGAGTAGCAGCGGTAGTAGTGGTTGTAATAGGAGAAGTAGTTATAGCAGTAGCAGTAGTTGTAGTAGTTGTAGTGGTCATAATATTAGTAGTGATAGTAGTAGTAGCAGTGGTAGTAGTAGTTATAGTAGTAGTACTAGTAGTAACAGTACTAGCAAAAGTAGTGGTAGTAGTATTAGTAGTAGTAGTAGCAGTAACAGTGGATGCCTTAGTGGCAGTTGTATTAGTAATAGCAGTAGCAGGAGCAGCAATAGTAGCAATAGTTGCAATAGTAGTTGTAGCAGTAGTAGCAGTAGTAGGAGAGGTAGTTGTAGTAGTAGAAGACATAGTAGTTGTAGTACTAGAAGTAGTAGTAGGAGTAGTAGTAGTAGTAGCAGCAGTAGTAGTAGTAGGAGAGGTAGTTGTAGTAGTAGCAGACATAGTAGTTGTAGTACTTGAAGTAGTAGTAGGAGTAGTAGTAGTAGTAGCAGCAGTAGTAGTAGTATTACTAGTAGCAACAACATTAGTAGTAGTAGTAGTAGCAGTAGCAGTAGTAGTATTAGTAGTAGCAGCAGCATTAGTAGTAGTATTAGTAGCAGCAGCAGCAGGAGTAGTAGTAGCAGTAGTTGTAGCAATAGTAGCAGAACTAGTAGTTGTATTGGTAGTAGATGCAATTGTAGCCACAGCAGCAATAGCAGTAGTAGATGTAGTAGCAGTTGCAATAGTAGTAGAAGTAGGCGTAGTTGTTGTAGAGGCGGTAGTAGTAGTAGTAGTAGTCATTGTAATAGCAGTAGCAGCAGTAGTTGTTGTAGCAGTAGTAGTTGTTGTAGTAGTAGTAAAAGTAGTAGAAGTAGCAGTAGCAATAGAAATAGTAGTAGCTATATTAGTAGTCGAAATTGTAGTTATACTAGTATTAGCAGTACTAATTATTGTAGGAGCCGTGGTAGTAGTAGCAGCTGTAGTAACAGTAGTAGTAGTAGCAGTAGTAGCAATAGTAGTAATAGTTGTAGTTATTGTTGTAGTTATAGGAGAAGTAGTACTACTAACAGTTATTATTGTCATAGGAGAAGTAGTAGCAATGGTTGTGGTTGTAGTACTAGTATTTGTTGTTGTAGTAGCAATACTAGTTGTATCAGTAGTGGTAATAGTAGTTGTAGTTGCTATAGTCGTAGTAGTAGCAGCAGCAGCAGAAGTAGTAGAAGTTGTAGCTATAGTAGTAGTAGTAGTAGTAGCAGCAGCCATAATAGCTGTAGCGACCATAGTAGTAGTTAAAGTAGTGGCAATTGTAGTAGTAGTAGTAGTAGCTGTAGTAGTAGAAGTAGCAGCAGTAGTTGTAGTAGCTATAGTAGTACCAGTAATAGTAGTAGTATTAGTAGTAGTACCAGTAGTAGAAGTAGTAGTTATTATAGTAGTAGTAGCAGCAGTAGTAGTAGTAGTAGTAGTAGTAGTAGTAGTTCTATCAAAACTAATAGGAGGAGTAGAAGCAGTAGCAGCACTGGTATTAGTTGGAGCAGCAAAAGTCGTAGTAATTGTTGTAGTAGCAATAGTAATACTAGTAGGAGAAGTAGTAGTAGTGGCAGTAGTAGTAGTAGTTGTTGTGGTAATTGTAGTAGTAGTAGTCGCAGTAGTAGCAGTCGAAGTAGTGGAATCAGTAGTAATAGTAGTGGCCATAGTAGCAATAGTAGTAATAGTAGTAGCGGCAACACTAGTAGTAGTAGGTGTAGTAGTCGCAGTCGTAGTAGAAGTAGCAGTAGTTGTATCAGTAGTAGTATTGTAGCAATAGTAGTTGGACTAGTAGTATTAGCAGCCGTAGTAGCAATAGTAGCCGTAGTGCCAGTAGTATTTGTAGTTGTAGTAGTAACAGTTGCAGCAGTTGCATGTATTGCTTGTGTAGCTGGACTAGTAGTAGTAATAGTAGTAGTTGTAGTAGCCCTAGTAGCAGTGGGAGTAGTAGTAGTGGTCATAGTTGAAGTAGCAGTGGTAATATTAGCATTAGTAGTAGTTGTAGTAGAAGTAGTTGTAGTCATCGTAGTAGTAGTAATAGTTCTAGTCATAGTGGTAGTAGCTGTACTAGCTATAGTAGTAGTTGTAGTAGCATTAGGAGTAGAAATAGTAGTAGAAGTAGTAGTTGTCATAGTAGTAGTAATTATAGCTGTAGCAGTAGTAGTACTACTAGTAGTAGTAGTGGTAGCAGTAGTAGTAGCAGCAGCAGTAGTAGCAGCAGTAATAGAAGTAGTGGTAGTAGTAGTTGTTGTAGTAGGGGCATGAGTAGTAGCAGCAGCATTAGTAGTAATAGCCATAGTAGTAGTTGCAGTAGTATTAGTAGTAGTAGTAGTAGTAGTACTTGTAGCCGTAGTAGCAGTAGTAGCAATAGTAGCAGCAGCAGTAGTAGGCGTAATAGTAGTAGTAGTAGGAGCAATAGTAGCAGTAGCAACAATAGTAGCATAAGTAGCTGTAGAAGTAGATGTAGTTGTAGTAGTAGTAGTAATTTTAGTAGCAGTAGCAGCAGTTGTAGTAGTCTGAGTAGTGGTAGTAGAAGTGGCAATAGTGGCCGTAGTAGCAGTAGAAGTAGTAGTAGCAGTCAGTCATTGCAATATAGGATATAGTAGTAGTAGTAGCATAGTAATAGTAGTAGAAGTAGTTGTAGTAATACTAGTAGTTGCAGTTGTATTAGTTGGAGTAGTAGTAGTAGTAGTAACAGTAGTAGGATAAGTAGCAGTAGTGGGAGTAGTAGTAATATCCGTACTAGTAGTAGTAGTAGTAGTAGTAGTAGTAGTAGTAGTAGTAGTTGTAGTAGTAGTAGTAGCATTAGCAGTAATTGTCACATTCGTAGTAGTAGCAGTAGTAGTTATTATTGTTATAGGAGAGGTAGTAGTAGTAGTAGTGGAAGTAGTTGCAGTAGTATTTGTTGTTGTATTAGTAGCACTAGTAGTAGTAGTTGTGGTAATAGCAGTAGTAGTTGTTGTTGTCATAGTAGTAGTTATAGTAGTAGTAGAAGTAGCAGCAAAAGTAATTGTTGTAGTTGTAGCAGCATAGTAATTGTTGTTGCAACAGTAGCAGCAGCAGCAGTAGTAGTAGTTGTAGTAATTGCAGTAGCCATAGCTGTAGTTGTAGCAGTTGAAGTTGTGGTAGTAGCAGTAGCAATAGCAGCCATAGTTGCAATTGTAGTAGTAGTAGATGTAGTAGTTGTAGTAGTTGTAGTAATAGTAGTGGAAGAAGTGGAAGTAGTATAGCACTAGTTGTAGTAGAAGAAGAAGTAATAGTTGCAATAGCAATAGTAGCAGAAGCAGCAACTCTAATTGTCATAGTTGTAGCAGTAGGAGTATTTATTCTAGCAACAGTAGTAGTAGTAGCAGTAGTGGTAGATGCAGTAGTAGTTGTAGTAGTAATTGTAGTAGCAGTAGTAGCAATTGTAGCAGTTGAAGTAGTAGTAATAGTAGTAGTAGTTGCTGTGGTAGCGGCAGTAGAAGTACTATTAGAAGTAGTAGTGGTAGTAGCAGCGGTAGTATTAGTTGGTGTAGCAGTAGCATAGTAGCTATAGTAGTAGCAGTAGTAAAACTAGTAGAGGAAGTAATAGTAGTGGCAGTAGTAGTTGTAGACGTAGTAGTAGTATTAATAGTAGTAGTACTTATGGTAGCCGTAGTAGCAATTGTAGTAGTCAAAGTAGTGGTAGCAGTATTTGCAATAGACGTAATAGTAGTAGAAGTAATAGTAGTAGTAGTAGTAGTACCAGAAGTAGTCTAAGCAGTAATACAGGTTATTGCAGTAGAAGTAGCAACAACTATAGTATTAGTTGGAGTAGCAAAAGTAGTAGCAGTAGTAATAGTAGTAGCAGAAGTTTCAGTTCCTGTAGTAGTTGTAGTATGACTAGGAGCAGCTGCAGTAGTCGTGGTAGTGGTAGCAGCAGTACTAGTAAGAGTAGTAGCAGCAACTACAGTAGTTGTTGTAGTAGTTACAGCAAAAGATATAATACTGGTAGTGTAGTAGTAGTAGTAGTAGTAATAGTACTACTAGTAGTAGCAGTAGAGGTAGTAGTTCTCGTTGTACCAGTAGTAGTAGTAGCCGAGGTAGTAGTAGGAATAACAGTAGGAGTAGCAGCAGCAATAATAGTTGTAGTAGTAGCGGTAGTAGTAGTAGTAGCTATAGCAGCAGCAGCAGCAGTAGTAGTAGTCGTAGTATTAGTTTTTATAGTACTAGTAGTTATAGTAGCACTGCTACTACTAGTAGTAGCAGTAGTAATAGTAGCAGTAGCAATAACAGCAACAGCAGCAGCAGTAGTACTAGTAACAGTAGCAACAACAGTAGTAGTAGCAGTAGCAGCATTAGCAACAACAGTAGTAGTAGTAATAGGAGTAAGTGTAGGAGTAGGATTAGCAGAAGGACTAGTAGTAGTTGTTATAGTTGTAGTAGTAAGAGT
>RXID01015794.1:0-49367 GCA_005019695.1 Trichopus zeylanicus subsp. travancoricus | reverse complement strand
TAGTATTAGTAATAGTAGCACAACAGTAGCAGTAGTGTTTATAGTAGTTTTAATAGTGGTAGTTGTAGTAGGCGTAGCAGTTGTAGTAGTAGTAGTATTAGTTATTGTAGAAGTATGTGTAGCAGCAGCAGTAGTAGTAGGAGTAGCAGTTGTAGTAGCAGCAGTAGTAGTAGCAGTAGTTGCAATAGTAGTAGTAGTAGCAGTAGCAATAGAGGTAACAGTAGTTGTTACAGCAATAGTAGTAGTAGGTGAAGTAATATGAGTATTAGTAGAATTTGGGGTGGTAAGAGTAGTAGTAATAGTAGTTTTAGTAGTAGTTGAATATGTTGTAGTAGTAGTTGTAATTGTAGTAGGTGCAGTAGTTATAGTTGTAGTTGTACTAGTTGTAGTTGTAGTAAAAGTTGTAGTAGCAGTAGTAGTAGTAGCTACTGCAGTAGCACTAAGACCAGTAGCACTAATAGTCGAAGTAGTCATTGTACGCGGAGCAGTAGAAGTAGCAGCAACAGCTGCAGCAGTAGCAGTAGTAGTTGTTGTTGTAGTAGTTGTAGTGGTAGCAAATTTAGAAGTAGTAGTATTAGTAAAAGTAGGAGAAAATGTTGTAGTAGTAGTAGTAGTAGTAGTAGTAGTAGTAGTATTAGTTTTAATTATAGTAGTTGTTGTTGTTATTGTAGTAGAAGTAGCAGCCGTAGTAGTAGTAGCAATAGTTGTTATAATAATCATAGCAGATGTAGTACTAGTGGCACTAGTAGCAGTGCGAGTAGTTGTAGCTGTAGCAGTAGGAGTAGGAGAAATAGTAGTAGTGACAGTTGTAGTTATAGTAGTAGTAGCAATAGTAGTAGCAAGAGTAGTAGTACTAGTCGTAGTAGTAGTAGTAGTAGTAGTAGTAGTAGTAGTAGTAGTAGTAGTAGTAGTAGTGGTAGTAGTAGTAGTTGTTGTTGTTGTAGTAGTAGTAGTAGAAGTTACAACAACAGTTGAGTACTAGCTGCGATCATAGCAGCAACACTAGTAGTTGTTATAGTAGTCGTAGTAGCATTCGGCGTAATAGTCGTAGCAGTAGTAGTATTAGTAGTAGTAGTGGGGGCAGTAGTACTAGCGTAGTTGTAGTAGTAGTATTAGTAGTAGCAGTACTATTAGAAGTACCATTAGTCATTGTAGCAGCAACAGTTGTAGCAGTAGTAGTAGTATTAGTGGTAGCAATAGTAGTACCAGAAGTAGTAGTAGTAGGATAAGTAGTAGTAGTAGTAGCAGTAGTGGTAGCTGCAATTGTGGTATTAGTAGTAGTAGTAACAGTACTAGCAATAGCAGTAGTAGTAGCTTTATCAGTACTAGTTGTAGTAGTTATAGTCATAGTAGCAGCAGCAGCAATAGTGGCAGTAGTATTTGTAGTCATAGTTGAAGTAGGAGAAGTAGTAGTAGCAGTGGTAGTAGTTGTAGTAGTAGTGGTAGTAGTTATTGTAGTTGTAGCAATAGTAGGAGTAGCCGTATTAGGAGTTGCAATAGTAGCTGTAGTATCGGTAGTAGTAGTTGTAGCAGTTGTAGTAGTCGTAGTAGTCTTGGTATTAGTAGCGGTAGTGGTGGTAGTAGCAGTAGCAATAGCAGTAGTAGTAGTAGCAGAAGAAGTGAAACGAGAAGTTGTGTTTGATGCAGTACCAATAGTAGTTGTAGAAGTAGTATTAGCAATAGAAGTACGACTTGTTGTAATGGTAGTAGCAGTAGAGGCCACTGTTGTAGAAGTTGTAGTCGCAGAAATAGTAGTAGTAGTAATAAAAATTGTTGTAGTAGTTGTTATTGTTGCTATTGCATTAGTTGTAGTAGTAGTAGCAGAAGTAAGAGATGGAGTAGTAGTAGTAGAAGTTGTAGTAGTCCGGGGTTGTAGTTACAGTAGTAGCATTAGTAGTAATAGTATTAGTAGTAGCAGTAGTAGTAGTAGTAGCAGTACTAGGCGTAGTATTAGTCGTATTAGGAGTAGTGGTACTCGTAGTAGTAGTACGAGTAGGAGTGGCAGCTAGAGTTGTAGTAGTAGTAGTAGTAGTGGTTAGAGTAGTTGTCATATTAGTTGTTATAGTTGTAGTAATAGTAGTTGAAGTAGGAGTAGTAGCAGTAGTGGTGGCGGCAATAGCAATTGTAGGAGGAGTAGTCGCTGCAGTAGTAGTTGTTATAGTAGTACTAGTTGTAGAAGGAGTAGTAATAGTAGTGGTAGTAATATTAATACTAGTAGTTATAGTACTAGCAGCAGCAGTAGCAGTAGTAATAGCAGTAGTGGTAGTAGGAGTAGTTGGAGTTGTAGTTAGAGTAATAGTAGCAGAAGGTGTAGTAGTTGGAGTAGTAGTGGAAGTAGTAGTAGTTGTAGTCGTAGCAGTAGAAGTAGTAATAGAAGTAGTAGTAGAAATAGTAGTAGTAGCTACAACTATTACTACTACTGCTACTTCTCCCACAATAACAACTGCTACTCCTTCTCTTACTACTATGACTACTGCTACTACTGCTACTACTATTACAACTATTACCACTATTGCTACTACAATTACTACTACTACCACCACCACTACTATTATCTGTACTACTGCTACTGCTGCTACTACGGTTACAACTACTTCGACTACTAATACCGCTACTACAGCTACTATTGCTGCTACTACTACTGCTGCTACGACTGTTATCGCTCCGACTACTACTGCTAATACTATTACTACTAATAGTACTACTAGCACTAATACTTTAACTACTACTACTTCTACTCATACTGCAGCTGCTGCTAGTGCTGCAACAACTGTATTACTACTCTGCTGCTACTACTACTACTACTACTACTGTTACTACTACTACTACTACTACTACTACTGCTGCCACTACTGCTACTACTTCTGCTACTACTACTAGTCCAACTACTACTACTATTACTAATATTACTACTGCTGCTGCTACTCCTACTTCTGGTACTGCTACTACTGCTGCTGCTGCTATTACTACTGCGATTGCTACTGGTACAATGACTACAACTACTGCTACTACTACTTCTACTACTATAGCAAATGCTATCACTACTATAATTGCTACAACCGCAACTACTACTACTACTTTTATTATTACTACTGCAACTACTACTACTATTATTACTACTGCTACTATTGATTATTCTCCTAGAACTCGTACTACTACTACTTTTGCAACTATTGCTACAACTACTCCTACTACTACTACTGCAATACTACTACTTCGGCTATTGTTGCCGCTACTACAAGTGCTACTACAACCATACTTGCTGTGACTACCACTACTACTATGACAACTACTGCTACTGCTTTTCTTACAATAACTATTGCTGTTCTTGCTACTACTAATCCTACTACTACTACTGCTACTACTATTACTACAACTACTGCTGCTGCAGCTACAACTTGTATGACTACTACTACTACTAGTACTACTACTACTGCTACTACTACTACCACCACTACTACTACGACTACTGCTACGACCACTATTACTACTACTGCTGCAAGTACTGTTATTACTAATACTTCTATTATTACTCCTACTACAACTACTACTACTCCTACTACAACTACTACTACTACTATTATTATTGCTACTACTTCTACAACTTCTATTGCTACTTCCTCTACTACTCCTAGTACAACTACATTTGCTACAATGACTTCTATTGCTACTGCTGCAACAACTGTATTACTACTACTACTGCTACTACTACTACTACTACTGTTACTACTACTACTACTACTACTACTACTACAACTGTCACTACATCTGCTACTACTGCTACTACTTCAGCTACAACTACTAGTCCAACTACTACTACTTCTAGTACTGCTACTACTACTACTGCTGCTATTACTACTGCGATTGCTACTGGTACAATGACTACAACTACTGCTACTACTACTTCTACTACTATTGCAAATCCTACCACTACTGTAATTGCTACAACTGCTACTACTACTACTACTTTTATTATTACTACTGCAACTACTACTACTATTATTACTACTGCTACTATTGATTATTCTCGTACAACTCGTACTACTACTACTTTTGTTACTATTGCTACAACTACTCCTACTACTACTACTGCAATACTACTAATTCGGCTATTGTTGCCGCTACTACAAGTGCTACTACAACCATACTTGCTGCGACTACCACTACTACTACGACAACTGCTGCGACTGCTGCTCTTACAATAAGTATTGCTGCTGTTGCTACTACTAATCCTACTACTACTACTGCTGTTGCTGCTACAACTTGTATGACTACTACTACTACGACCACTATTACTACTACTGCTACAAGTATTGTTATTACTAATACTTCTATTATTACTGCTATTACCACTACTACTACTCCTACTACAACTACAACAACTACTACTGTTACTGCTACTACTTCTACAACTTCTATTGCTACTTCTTCTACTACTCCTAGTACAACTTCATTTGCTACAATGACTACTGCTAGTACTGCTGCTGCTGCTACTACTACTACTACTGCTATTTCTATTACTTTTGCTACAACTATAACTTGTACTAGCAATCCTACTACATCTCCTACTACAACTAATACTACGACTACTACTGCTGCTACTGCTACTGCCCCTACTACTAATACCACTACTATTACAACTGCCGCTACTACTACTATTATTACTACTATAATCGCTACTACTACTTATATAACTACTCCTACTCCTATTACTACTCCTACCACAACTCCTACTAATACTACACGACTACTATTACTACTAATACTACTACTATTATCACTACTCCTACAACTACTGCTACTTCTATTACTACTCCAATAGATACTACTACTACCACACAACTATGACTATTACTACTAGTACTAGTACTACTACTACTACTACAACTGCGACTACCACTACTATTGCTACAACTACTACTAATGTTACTACTACTACTCCTACTACTACTACTACTGCTACTACCACTACTGCAACTACTACTACTACTACTGCTGCTACTATTGCTACTACAACTATTACTGAAATCGACCTTGCTAACGCCGGCGATGCTCGCCGAAGTGTTCAAGGCCGATGGAAGCATTTCTTAAGAATGAAAGTAGCAATAAGAAATAAGTAGAAGATATGGAGAAACTCTCGGATTCTTATTGCTATTTCTCAAGTTTCTCTCTACAATACTTCGATGCTCAATTACAATGGAGGCGTGCCCCTTATATAGAGGGCACGGTGATGTAAGCGCTCACATCAGCTGGTGGTATGAGCTAAGCGCTTACATCAGCATAATAGTAGCCTATACTAGAGTAGGCCTATAGCCTTTACATAAGACTCCAAGGGAATTCTTGTCCTAGGCATAGCCCTCTTATCCTAAGGCGTAGCCTTTACAAAAAAGACTCCAAAAGAGATCTTATCCTAGGCGTCGCTTTCTATCCTAAGGCATAGCCTTTACAGAAGACTCCAAAAGACGTCGCTGTCATAGGCTGGTAGCTCGTCCTCAGGCTAGGCTCGTCCTCTTGCTAGGCTTTGACTTCTTATTGCGTAGCTCTAGCTGCTACGGTACTGTACAACAGGGTTCTACTTTCCTGTATTAGCTACTATACTTCCCACCACGCTCCGCCTGCTACGGGACAGTGGTAGCTATACTTCCCACCACGCTCCGCCTGCTACGGGACAGTGGTAGGTATTGCCTGCTTCTGCTTGTCATCCTTCTTCGAGTTCCTAGTGCACCCTTCCTTTTGCGGTTGGCATCCTTCTTCGAGTTCCTGTAGAACATATATGACTTCATGTTGTACAGTACCGTAGCAGCAAGAGCTACGCAATAAGAAGTCAAAGCCTAGCAAGAGGACGAGCCTAGCCAAAGGACGAGCTACCAGCCTATGACAGCGACGTCTTTTGGAGTCTTCTGTAAAGGCGATGCCTTAGGATATAAAGGCTACGCCTTAGGATAAGATATCTTTTGGAGTCTTCTGTAAAGGCTACGCCTTAGGATATAAAGGCTACGCCTAGGACAAGACTTCCCTTGGAGTCTTATGTAAAGGCTATAGGCCTACTCTAGTATAGGCTACTATTATGTTGATGTAAGCGCTTAGCTCATACCACCAGCTGATGTGAGCGCTTACATCACCGTGCCCTCTATATAAGGGGCACACCTCCGTTGTAAATGAGCAGCGCAGAAATCGTAGAGAAATAGCAATAAGAATCCGAGAGTTTCTCCATATCTTCTCCATATTTCTTGTTGCTACTTTCGTTCATAAGAAACGCTTCCGAGACCTTGAACAGTTCGGCGAGCATCGCCGGTGTTAGCAAGGTCGATTTCATGGTATCAGAGCTAGCTAAAGATATGGCGGAGTAGAACCCCCAAGAGGTCAAGGTGCCAAGAGTGCGAGGTAAGGGTCGTAATTACCCAAATCCTGATTTTCACTACTTTGTTCAGATTTTGTGTTAAGAATTCATAAGTGCTATCTTTTTCCTTTGTGGTATTATACGGATTAGAATTAAGCATGGTTTTATACTGACTGGTTGAAGAGCTTTGCATAAGGAAAAAGGACAGGTCCTAACTTGGCAGTGAAGGCGAGTGGCCGTGAGTACGCCCAAGGGCACACCTGTATGATCCTGAGCATTGCTTTAATCTAGTAAGGAATTGCCATGTTTAACCTAATACTGGATTTTATCCTTGGGAAATTGTGGTAAATGTGAACTTTTAGCCCATAAGTCTGAAGCATGGGAAAAATCCATTCAGGAGGGCTATGAACGTTCCCGAATCTCTAGCCTTGAGTATCTTGACCTTGCTTTAGTAACAAAAGTTTCCACCAACCAACTAGCTCACAACTTGTCTGTTATTTACGACAAAACCTGTATTGCATCAAGAGTTAACTTAAAGAACTTAAAAAAACTCTTCGAACTGCATCAAGCAAGCACCGGAGTCCTTGAACAAGCCCTCAGAAGACTAAAGGTTGCTAGAAGTCTGAGCTGCATCATGGAAATCCTAAGGGAATCCATGCAGGGGATACACGCCCAGGGGCCTCTGTACCTCGGTCTATGGACTTCTTATCGGATGAATGTGATGACTGGCATGATAAGGTGGAGGACCCAAGAGAAATGGTTATTGCAGCGCGAGATGATACTTTTGGATGAAGAAGCACAAAACAGCACCACCTGTCCTATCCAGAAAAGAGATAACTATCTCACGGAGGAGACAAATATGCTCCCTCAGCAACTAGGCCTCCATCCCTCACGGGATGATAAAGAAGATACTGAAGTAAACAAGGAATCTGTACCTTCTTCAAAAGATAGTGAAGAGCATAACCTGCCAAATGAAGAGACGGAACCTCTAGGTGAAAAGGAGCCACCACAAGCGAAGCTAAGAAGGGAAGCACTAAGCATGACCAACTCTGAAGAGGTAACAAACCCCCGTGGTATGATAAGTCAAATGACTACGCTCTTTATGCTAGAAATCGAAGACAAGCACCAAAGCTGCCCTCGCTACGAAAGGGAATCACTACAGCAACTCCACTGCGGGCAATGCAAACAAATGATTAAAGAGCAGCACGGCTACATCTCATGGTGCGAAGAAGAGATCGCCCGGCTACAAGAAACGCCGCAAGATCCGGACACTGCAAATCTGAAAAAGGCCAGGGAAAAGAAGAGAGATACTCTTACACCTGCTACGATGAATCAAGAACCAGGAGGACCGAGAAAGGTCACAGAATCCGACATTCCAGAAGGGGTTATGTTTAACCCCCTTCCAGATAAAGGAGGCATCCCTGCCGTTGGCAAGGAGGAATGGGATACCCTAGGGGAACCCAGTGGTAAGTTTGATTATTATGTCCGATACTCACCACCCACATCATTCTACTTGCCTTTTCCCAAGGCCAGCGAAGCTACTGGCTAGAACGATGATGAAGGATCGGCTGAAGGGAAGAAACCTGCCAGCTCCCCTATAAGCAATGAAGCAAATGCCCCACAGGACGCTACAGCAACAGAAGCTGAAATACTCAGTCTGGAGAAAGTCAGCCACGGAAAGGTCAAAGAGAGGTATCAACCTCAGGTACCGTTGCCTGCCAAAAGCACCAATCCCCCAAGCAAACCTTCACAAACTAAAGTCCTTCAAGACAAGGAGGCATATCACCGACGACCACAAAAAGAGAGGGATAAATTCCAGAGGAAGAAGCAGAGGAAAAAGAAAGTACTGCATTGCTTCAACTTAAATGAAGAAACCTACAATCTGGCTGATAAGGTAATGCTTTTCCCTAATGCAAAGAATGAAAAGCCTTATGTCATGATTATTAAGAAGATTTTCCAAGACAAGGATAGAAAAATATGCTTCACTGGGCAATGGTTATATCGCCCGGAAAAAGCACGCCTGATTGATGGGAGTATAAGGAGATTCAGGGATACTAGGGAACTCTTTTATAGTTTCCACACTGATATAATCCCTATAGAATCTATCATGCACAAATGTGTAGTTCATTACATCCCACGAAACAAGCGGATGCCACTCCGCATAAAGCATCCTGGATTCATTGTGCAGGAAATTTATGACCACACTCAGAAGATTCTAAAGGACCTAGTGTCCAATGACTATGACATGAAAAAGCAATGTGAAATTGGGTCCTGATCGAAAGGACAACAGCACTTTTGGGCAAACACCCAGAAGCCTTCACCAATCCAGAAGCCTTCACCAATCCGGCTAGCAGCTTGCAGAACACTCACAACACCAAGGCGAATCATCTACACTCCAACACAATAGCAAGCGGAAAGATCAGCAGCACAGGAGAAGAAAACCGCCCACAAAGGAGTACATATTGCATGCACCAAACAATGCAAAAGGTGAAAATCCATTGCCCCAAATGCAAGCTTATACAGGAGCAACAACATTATATTGCATGGTGCGAGGGAGAAATTGAGCGACTGATGAAAGCACAGGAGTTAGAAGCAGCCCTGCACAAAAACTATAATGAAAAGGAAGACAAATTGACAGCAGGACCAGTGGAAGAACAAGAACATACCAATGTTCTATTCCAAGCAAGTGCAACAGACAGAGCAACCCAGCTCAACTCAGAACCAAGAATGGTAAACAACATGCTCTACAATATGCTGATTGTACTTGAAATACCAAATATTCCCAGGTTCAAAGTACAAGCAATACTAGAGACAGGAGCTACCACGTGCTGTATTGATGAAGCATCAGTACCACCTGAAACACTGGAGCCAAGTAATTGCATCGTAAAGGTCAACGGAGTCAACTCTCAACAAATGACGAACAAGAGACTAAAGCAGGGAAAGATGTACATCGGAGATAGCAGCTTCCAAATCCCCTGCACGTACAGTTTCCAAATGAAGATAGGGAATGGAATCCAATTCATTATTGGATGCAACTACATGCGAACTATGCATGGGGGTGTACGAATACAAGGTAATATGGTTACCTTTCATACTACCCCTGTACTAGCAATGGCCAAAGCTGTGGAAAATCTGGAAGCCACCAGCCGACAGAAGCGCGGTGGGGGAGAGGCCCTAGTACCAGTAACAAGCAGCCACCACGACTAGCAGGCGGAGCATGGTGGGCAGTATAGCTACCACTATCCCGTAGCAGGCGGAGCGTGGTGGGAAGTATAGTAGCTAATACAGGAAAGTAGAACCCTGTTGTACAGTACCGTAGCAGCTAGAGCTACACAATAAGAAGTCAAAGCCTAGCAAGAGGACGAGCCTAGCCAAAGGACGAGCTACCAGCCTATGACAGCGACGTCTTTTGGAGTCTTCTGTAAAGGCTATGCCTTAGGATAAGATTTCTTTTGGAGTATTTTGTAAAGGCTACGCCTTAGGATAAGAGGGCTATGCCTACGACAAGACTTCCCTTGGAGTCTTATGTAAAGGCTATAGGCCTACTCTGGTATAGGCTACTATTATGCTGATGTAAGCGCTTAGCTCATACCACCAGCTGATGTGAGCGCTTACATCACCGTGCCCTCTATATAAGGGGCACGCCTCCATTGTAAATCAGTATCGTAGTAAATCGCAGAAAATCATAGAAGAGTAATAAGAATCTGAGAGTTTCTACATATCTTCTCCTTATTTCTTGTTGCTACTTTCGTTCTTAAGAAACGCTTTCGAGACCTTGAACACTTTGGCGAGCATCGCCGGCGTTAGCAAGGTCGATTTGATGGTATCAGAGCTAGCTAAAGATATGGCGGAGTAGAACCCCCAAGAGGTCACGGTGCCAAGAGTGCGAGGTAAGGGTCGTAATTACCCAAATCCTGATTTTCACTACTGTGTTCAGATTTTGTGTTAAGAATTCATCAGTGCTATCTTTTTCCTTTCTGGTATTATACGGATTAGAATTAAGCATGGTTTTATACTGACTGGGTGAAGAGCTTTGCATAAGGAAAAAGGACAGGTCCTAACTTGGCAGTGAAGGCGAGTGGCCCTGAGTAAGCCCAAGGGCACACCTGTATGATCCTGAGCATTGCTTTAATCTAGTAAGGAATTGCAATGTTTAACCTAATACTGGAATTTATCCTTGGAAAATTGTGGTAACTGTGAACTTTTAGCCCATAAGTCTGAAGCATGGGAAAAATCCATTCAGGAGGGGTATGAACGTTCCCGAACCTCTAGCCTTGAGTATCTTGACCTTGCTTTAGTAACAAAAGTTTCCACCAACCAACTAGCTCACAACTTGTCTGTTATTTACGACAAAACCTGTATTGCATCAAGAGTTAACTTAAAGAACCTAAAACAACTCTTCGGGCTGGATCAAGCTTGCACACAAGAGATCTCGAGGCTCGAGATTTCTCTGAGAACTTTAACAACTGCAGTCCTAGACAGTAGGCCCCTTTCAAAATAGGAGGCCCGAGAACTAGTACACGGGGCGATGGCCCCAGGAACCAACACCCAGTTGGTTTACAAAGAGCTACCTATCCCAGCACCATCTCCGATGTGCGAAGATCAGATTCGGGGATACTGAAGGAAGCACAGACACCTTCATACGGCTCAACGAACAACCAGGAGAATGGGTAGACTCCAGATGGGAAGAAACACCCCGCAAGACACACTAGAGCAGCAGAACGATCCTCAGGTATAATTAAAACTATCAATGCAGGAGAGAGCTGCCATAGTCCCAGTGGAGGTTCTGTACCACTCCCGGAAGGATGACGTGCACCATCGGGTGTACACACATAGATCGGAGGAGGTAATCCTTTGTATCGACAATGACCAGGTAGACCTCCCATTCATACAGGAGGAAAGCTACCATCAACTACAGCGAAGCAGGATGCAGTACATATACCTCGGTGTGCTGCAACCTCGACTCCAGATCCTACACCGACAGGAGGTTGGTACAATGGCTCTGGTCGTCTTCCGCTGCAACCGGTGGGAAGGAAACAAAGCACTACTGGCCATGATGGAGTTGGACCTAGCAAAAGGCAGTCAACTGGTATGCGTTATACCAGACGTCATGATGACTGTCAAGGACTTCTACAAGCACGTACAAGTCTCTATCCTAACTAAGGGATACGAGAACTGGCAAAGTGGTGAGTCCAATTTATTAATCACTAGAGGCATGGTAGGAAGGCTCTCGAATACCCCAAACGTAGGCTTTGCCTACGAAATTCAAGGAGTCGTCGACTACCTAGCAAGCCACGGAGTACACGCCCTCCCAGGACGTAGGTACTCAGCAGAGGCGCTACAAGGGCGCAGCTGGACTGTCCGGCCAACGAAGCTCTCCACACCAACTCAACCTGAGGAGGTCATGAGCAGGAGCCTCCTTGATGGGAGCATCTCTCTGCGGTTCGGAAGCTACAAGCCGACAGTAACGCCAAGAAGATCCTGCTACCTCCCAAGAGATGAGGAGGCATTCAATAACGAAGAGGAGCTCAGAACTCCTCATATAATTGTCATCCTGCTGGAGGAAGAGGAGGAAGATGAAGAGGAAAGTGACGACGAAAGTTACTTTCATCAGCTCTGCAAAAAGGGGTTCCCTAAAGGAGAAGGAGAGATGGAATACCCAATCAGAGCTCCAAAGTGGATGTATATCCCGACGAGGACGAAGATCCTCCTGAAGGCAGAAGGGACGTGCTTTCCCAACAACCAGATGAAGTTTGGGACACACTAGGAGAGCCTAGTGGGAAGTACGACTACTATGTCAAATACACTCCCCCGGAGTCATTCTACGATGGCCCCCCCGAACCAACTGGATGGGGAGACGAAGATGACGAGAAAGAGCCTGATGAGGAGGAACCAGGCAGCATACCTTCTGAAAGGCATAAGGAAGAAGGTAACACTTGTCCCCCTCATAGTGCTAATGTTATTGCAGCACGCATCGAAGAAGAAGTACCGGAGATGGAGTACCCTGCCCTGCGAAAACTAGTCGAAAGGCTATCTGAGAGGTTGTACACAAGTACACTAACCTCGGCAACATCTCCGAGCGGGCCGTACATGCCCCCAACAGATGCTTCAATGGAACCAGGACCCCCAGGTTACCCACCAGCGGCCAACATGACTCCAGCAATATCCAGAACAACAACAGAGTCTGGGTAGCGGAACCAAGGAAGTTTCCGAAGAGGCTTCAGCAATGAAATGTGGACCCTACCGTCCGCACAGCAGAACGAAGGAGCCCTCTTGATAATACCCGAACAGCTCGGGCTATTTGAGGAAACATTTGCAAGATGGGAAACCATCACGAGGAACCATGTTGCTGCGCAAGGATTCACTGATGCGCAAGACAAGATTGAATACATGGAAAACCTCCTAGGCGAAACAGCCAGGCTTGCATGGGTGCAATGGCGTATGCTATATGGCGTAGAATACCAAGCCATTATTGCAATCGGAGGAGGAAGGGATGGCACTCAAAACATCCTTTCCCAGATGAGAAAGGTCTTCTCATTGGAGGATCCAGCCCAAGGTTCGACCTTGGCTCAAGATACGGCATACCGGGACTTGGAAAGACTTTCATGTACAAGCATGAAAGATATCCTTCTATACATGAATGACTACCTAAGGTTAGCTACCAAAACCGGAAGATTGTTCATAGGCACAGAGCTATCTGAGAAGTTCTGGTTAAAAATGCCGGGAGACATTGGCCGAAGAATGAAGATAGCCTTCGATCAGAGGTATCCTGGAGTAAACATCGGGGTGATACCCAGGATACTATTCGCCTACAAATACCTGGAGGAGGAATGCAAAGACGCCGCATTCAAAAGATCCCTCAAGGATTTTTCCTTCTACAGCAAGATCCCGATTCCAGGCTACTACACCACAGAAAAGAAGTATGGGGTCAGAAAGGTGAAGACATACAAAGGAAAGCCGCACGACACCCACGTGCGCATTGAGAGGAGGAAGCACCTTGTGCGCAACAGGCGCTGCAAGTGCTACCTCTGCGGAGGCATGGGGCATTTCGCCAGAGAATGCCCCAATGACAGAAAGAACATAAAGAGGGTTGCCATCTTCGAGCAACTAAATGTTCCAGATAATCATGACTAAATATCTGTGCAGGAAGGAGAGGACCAGAGCGATGCAATATACAGCATCTCAGAAGGGGAGGATCCTCAGAACCTCCACAACTCTCTCTGTCCACTCATACAAAATGAAGTCATATATGTTCTACAGGAACTCGAAGAAGGATGCCAACCGCAAAAGGAAGGGTGCACTAGGAACTTGAAGAAGGATGACAAGCAGAAGCAGGCAATACCTACCACTGTCCCGTAGCAGGCGGAGCATAGTGGGAAGTATAGCTACCACTGTCCCGTAGCAGGCGGAGCGTGGTGGGAAGTATAGTAGCTAATACAGGAAAGTAGAACCCTGTTGTACAGTACCATAGCAGCTAGAGCTACGCAATAAGAAGTTAAAGCCTAGCAAGAGGACGAGCCTAGCCAAAGGACGAGCTACCAGCCTATGACAGTGACGTCTTTTGGAGTCTTCTGTAAAGGCTATGCCTTAGGATATAAAGGCTAAGCCTTAGGATTAGATCTCTTTTGGAGTCTTTTGTAAAGGCTACGCCTTAGGATAAGAGGGCTATGCCTAGGACAAGACTTCCCTTGGAGTCTTATGTAAAGGCTATAGGCCTACTCTAGTATAGGCTACTATTATGCTGATGTAAGCGCTTAGCTCATACCACCAGCTGATGTGAGCTCTTACATCACCGTGCCCTCTTTATAAGGGGCACGCCTCCATTGTAAATGAGCATCGTAGTAAATCGCAGAAAATCATAGAAAGAGTAATAAGAATCCGAGAGTTTCTCCATATCTTCTCCTTATTTCTTGTTGCTACTTTCGTTCTTAAGAAACGTTTCCGAGACCTTGAACACTTCGGCGAGCATCGCCGGCGTTAGCAAGGTCGATTTCATGGTATCAGAGCTAGCTAAAGATATGGCGGAGTAGAACCCCCAAGAGGTCAAGGTGCCAAGAGTGCGAGGTAAGGGTCGTAATTACCCAAATCCTGATTTACACTACTGTGTTCAGATTTTGTGTTAAGAATTCATAAGTGCTATCTTTTCCTTTGTGGTATTTGCGGATTAGAATTAAGCATGGTTTTTACTGACTGGGTGAAGAGCTTGTGTAAGGAAAAAGGACAGGTCCTAACTTGGCAGTGAAGGCGAGTGGCCGTGAGTAAGCCCAAGGGCACACCTGTATGATCCTGA
Organism: Trichopus zeylanicus subsp. travancoricus; assembly: GCA_005019695.1. Taxonomy (NCBI): domain Eukaryota; kingdom Viridiplantae; phylum Streptophyta; class Magnoliopsida; order Dioscoreales; family Dioscoreaceae; genus Trichopus; species Trichopus zeylanicus. The sequence continues at coordinate 34,737 of RXID01015794.1, read as the reverse complement.
AGCATTGTTTTAATCTAGTAAGGAATTGCCATGTTTAACCTAATACTGGAATTTATCCTTGGGAAATTGTGGTAACTGTGAACTTTTAGCCCATATGTCTGAAGCATGGGAAAAATCCATTCAGGAGGGGTATGAACGTTCCCGAACCTCTAGCCTTGAGTATCTTGATCTTGCTTTAGTAACAAAAGTTTCCACCAACCAACTAGCTCACAACTTGTCTGTTATTTACGACAAAACCTGTATTGCATCAAGAGTTAACTTAAAGAACCTAAAACAACTCTTCGGACTGCATCAAGCTTGCACACAAGAGATCTCGAGGCTCGAGATTTCTCTGAGAACTTTAACAACTGCAGTCCTAGACAGCAGGCCCCTTTCAAAACAAGAGGCCCGAGAACTAGTACACGGGGCGATGGCCCTAGGAACCAACACCCAGTTGGTTTACAAAGAGCTACCTATCCCAGCACCATCTCCGATGTGCGAAGATCAGATTCGGGGATACCGAAGGAAGCACAGACACCTTCATATGGCTCAACGAACAACCAGGAGAATGGGTAGACTCCAGATGGGAAGAAACACCCCGCAAGACACACTAGAGCAGCAGATCGATCCTCAGGTATAATTAAAATTATCAATGCAGGAGAGAGCTGCCATAGTCCCAGCGGAGGTTCTGTGCCACTCCCGGAAGGATGACGTGCACCATCGGGTGCACACACTTAGATCGGAGGAGGTAATCCTCTGTGTCGACAATGACCAGGTAGACCTCCCATTCATACAGGAGGAAAGCTACCATCAACTACAGCGAAGTGGGATGCAGTACATACACCTCGGTGTGCTGCAACTTCGACTCCAGATCCTACACCGACAGGAGGTTGGTATAATGGCACTGGTTGTCTTCCGCGACAAACGGTGGGAAGGAAACAAATCACTACTGGCCATGATGGAGGTGGACCTAGCAAAAGGCAGTCAACTGGTATGCGTTATACCAGACGTCATGATGACTGTCAAGGACTTCTACAAGCACGTACAAGTCTCTATCCTAACTAAGGGATACGAGAACTGGCAAAGTGGTGAGTCCAATTTATTAATCACTAGAGGCATGGTAGGAAGGCTCTCGAATACCCCAAACGTAGGCTTTGCCTACGAAATTCAAGGAGTCATCGACTACCTAGCAAGCCACGGAGTACACGTCCACCCAGGACGTAGGTACTCAGCAGAGGCGCTACAAGGGCGCAGCTGGACTGTCCGGCCAACGAAGCTCTCCGCACCAACTCAACCTGAGGAGGTCATGAGCAGGAGCCTCCTTGATGGGAGCATCTCTCTGCGGTTCGGAAGCTACAAGCCGACAGTAACGCCAAGAAGATCCTGCTACCTCCCAAAAGATGAGGAGGCATTCAATGACGAAGAGGAGCTCAGAACTCCTCATATAATTGTCATCCTGCTGGAGGAAGAGGAGGAAGATGAAGAGGAAAGTGACGACGAAAGTTACTTTCATCAGCTCTGCAAAAAGGGGTTCCCTAAAGGAGAAGGAGAGATGGAATACCCAATCAAAGCTCCAAAGTGGGATGTATATCCCGACGAGGACGAAGATCCTCCTAAAGGCAGAAGGGACGTGCTTTCCCAACAACCAGATGAAGTCTGGGACACACTAGGAGAGCCTAGTGGGAAGTACGACTACTATGTCAAATACACTCCCCCGGAGTCATTCTACGATGGCCCCCCCGAACCAACTGGATGGGGAGCCGAAGATGACGAGAAAGAGCCTGATGAGGACGAACCAGGCAGCATACCTTCTGAAAGGCATAAGGAAGAAGGTAACACTTGTCCCCCTCATAGTGCTAATGTTATTGCAGCACGCATCGAAGAAGAAGTACCAGAGATGGAGTACCCTGCCCTGCGAAAACTAGTCGAAAGGCTATCTGAGAGGTTGTACACAAGTACACTAACCTCGGCAACATCTCCGAGCGGGCCGTACATGCCCCCCACAGATGCTTCAATGGAACCAGGACCCCCAGGTTACCCACCAGCGGCCAACACGACTCCAGCAATATCCAGAACAACAACAGAGTCTGGGTAGCGGAACCAAGGAAGTTTCCGAAGAGGCTTCAGCAATGAAATGTGGACCCTACCGTCCGCACAGCAGAACGAAGGAGCCCTCTTGATAATACCTGAACAGCTCGGGCTATTTGAGGAAACATTTGCAAGATGGGAAACCATCACGAGGAACCATGTTGCCGCTCAAGGATTCACTGATGCGCAAGACAAGATTGAATACATGGAAAACCTCCTAGGGGAAACAGACAGGCTTGCATGGGTGCAATGGCGTATGCTATATGGCGCAGAATACCAAGCCATTATTGCAACCGGAGGAGGAAGGGATGGCACTCAAAACATCCTTTCCCAGATGAGAAGGGTCTTCTCATTGGAGGATCCAGCCCAAGGTTCGACCTTGGCTCAAGACACGGCATACCGGGACATGGAAAGAATTTCATGTACAAGCATGAAAGATATCCTTCTATACATGAATGACTACCTCAGGTTGGCTACCAAAACCGGAAGATTGTTCATAGGCACAGAGCTATCTGAGAAGTTCTGGTTAAAAATGCCGGGAGACATTGGCCGAAGAATGAAGACGGCCTTCGATCAGAGGTATCCTGGAGTAAACATCGGGGTGATACCCAGGATACTATTCGCCTACAAATACCTGGAGGAGGAATGCAAAGACGCCGCATTCAAAAGATCTCTCAAGGATTTTTCCTTTTGAAGCAAGATCCCGATCCCAGGCTACTACACCACAGAAAAGAAGTATGGGGTCAGAAAGGTGAAGACATACAAAGGAAAGCCGCACGACACCCACGTGCGCATTGAGAGGAGGAAGCACCTTGTGCGCAACAGGCGCTGCAAGTGCTACCTCTGCGGAGACATGGGGCATTTCGCCAGAGAATGCCCCAATGACAGAAAGAACATAAAGAGGGTTGCCATATTCGAGCAACTAAATGTTCCAGATAATCATGACTTAATATCTGTGCAGGAAGGAGAGGACCAGAGCGATGCAATATACAGCATCTCAGAAGGGGAGGATCCTCAGAACCTCCACAACTCTCTCCGCCCACTCATACAAAATGAAGTCATATATGTTCTATAGGAACTCGAAGAAGGATGCCAACCGCAAAAGGAAGGGTGCACTAGGAACTCGAAGAAGGATGACAAGCAGAAGCAGGCAATACCTACCACTGTCCCGTAGCAGGCGGAGCGTGGTGGGAAGTATAGTAGCTAATACAGGAAAGTAGAACCCTATTGTACAGTACCGTAGCAGCTAGAGCTACGCAATAAGAAGTCAAAGCCTAGCAAGAGGACGAGCCTAGCCAAAGGACGAGCTACCAGCCTATGACAGCGACGTCTTTTGGAGTCTTCTGTAAAGGCTTTGCCCTAGGATATAAAGGCTAAGCCTTAGGATAAGATCTCTTTTGGAGTCTTTTGTAAAGGCTACGCCTTAGGATAAGAGGGCTATGCCTAGGACAAGACTTCCCTTGGAGTCTTATGTAAAGGCTATAGGCCTACTCTAGTATAGGCTACTATTATGCTGATGTAAGCGCTTAGCTCATACCACCAGCTGATGTGAGTGCTTACATCACCGTGCCCTCTATATAAGGGGCATGCCTCCATTGTAAATCATCATCTTAGAAATCGTAGAAATCCAGAAATAGCAATAAGAATCCGAGAGTTTCTCCATATATTCTCCTTATTTCTTGTTGCTACTTTCGTTCTTGAAAAGAGCTTCCGCGACCTCGAACACTTCGGCGAGCATCGCCGGCGTTAGGAAGGTCGATTTCATGGTATCAGAGCTAGCTAAAGATATGGCGGAGTAGAACCCCCAAGAGGTCAAGGTGCCAAGAGTGCGAGGTAAGAGTCGTAATTACCCAAATCCTGATCTTCACTACTGTGTTCAGATTTTGTGTTAAGAATTCATAAGTGCTATCTTTTTCCTTTGTGGTAATTTGCGGATTAGAATTAAGCATGGTTTTTACTGACTGGGTGAAGAGCTTTGTGTAAGGAAAAAGGACAGGTCCTAACTTGGCAGTGAAGGCGAGTGGCCATGAGTAAGCCCAAGGGCACACCTGTATGATCCTGAAGCATTGCTTTAATCTAGTAAGGAATTGCCATGTTTAACCTAATACTGGAATTTATCCTTGGGAAATTGTGGTAACTGTGAACTTTTAGCCCATATGTCTGAAGCATGGGAAAATCCATTCAGGAGGGGTATGAACGTTCCCGAACCTCTAGCCTTGAGTATCTTGACCTTGCTTTAGTAACAAAAGTTTCCACCAACCAACTAGCTCACAACTTGTCTGTTATTTACGACAAAACTTGTATTGCATCAAGAGTTAACTTAAAGCACTTAAAACAACTCTTCGAACTGCATCAAGCTTGCACACAAGAGATCTCGAGGCTCGAGATTTCTCTGAGAACTTTAACAACTGTAGTCCTAGACAGCAGGCCCCTTTCAAAACAGGAGGCCCGAGAACTAGTACTTGAGGCGTTCAGGCAACAACCCTAGCAAGGAGAACCAGGCGACAGCCTTGAACGGCTGGACAAGCTTCTCCAACAGCACGAGAGGCGCACGCAAAGGCCTCAGGAGGCACGAGGCAAACTAATGGTCTTTCGAGATCCTTATCAGATACTTGCTGAGGAAGTGCAAAATCTTGAAGGCTGATGGCTTACTACCTGCCTACCCCACGGGATGATTACTACAATTGGTGTTATCAGGCCCAGCAAAGCTACCAACAATCTTATAAGTACAAGGCTCTGGAGGAGGAAGCAGTTTGTGTTCTGGGAGAACTAGATGGAGGGTATCGCCCTCAAGTAACGCTGCCTAACTTCCAAGGAAACTGTTCTCATTCTTGGCAGCATAACGACTTCGTGCAGCCACAAGAAGAAAAGTGCGTGTGCTGCAAGATCCAAACAAATACAGCGGGCAAGGATTCATTGCCCCAAATGCAAGGTTACTGCCTGTAACCTATGTGGACCCTATTACTTTAAACAGCGGTCCCAGTTACACCAGCTCCACCAGAACCATTCCCTAACCAGAGGCTGATGCAAGAACAGCTGCACTGCATTGAAAGGTGTGAAAGGAAAATTGAACAGCTGAAGAAGGAGGTGGACTATTACAAAGAAAGAATCAAGGAATTGGAGCTAGGCGCAAGCCTGCAAAAAGACTCTAAGAAGCGTGAAGAAAAGGAAGCAGAAGCAAGCGAGGAACTGGAATACACTAGTGTCCTACTACAGGAAAGTGTCTACAAGATAATAGCTAAAGGAGAGGCTCAACCGAATCCCGGACCAAAAATGGTAAAGAATATGCTCTACAATATGAATGTTGAACTTGAGATACCTAACATTCCCAGGTTCCATGTCAGAGCCATCTAGATACAGGAGCAACAACCTGCTCTATTGATGAAGCCTCAGTACCACCGGAAGCACTGGAGAAGAATAGCTTCGTGGTACAATTCAGCGGAATAAACTCAAAGCAATCAGCGGACAAAAAGCTAAAGGGTGGAAGGATGCACATTGGGGAGAACAGCTTCAAGATCCCCTACACTTACAGCTTCAAAATGGAGCTAGGTGATGGCATCCAGATGATAATTGGATGCAACTTTATTAAAGCCATGCAAGGAGGAGTTCGGATAGAAGGTAACATTGTAACCTTCTATAAAAATTTAACTGTTATCAGTACTACTCCTACAGCATCGGTGGCCGCCGCCGTAGAAGAGTTAGAGCTGGAGGAAGAAGAGTATATTGATATCCAGCAATCAGTATACTACAATACAGGGCTCAGTAGGGAGTCCTTCCTCAAAAAATTTCAACCAGTGATAACAAGGCTGAAGGAAGCAGGGTTTATCGGCGAAAACCCGTTAAAGCACTGGGAAAAGAACAAAGTAGTGTGCCATCTGGATATCAAAAATCAAGACTTTGTTATAGAAGACCGTCCTATGAAACATGTCACCCCACAACTGCAGGACACCTTCAAAAGGCACGTAGAAGCCCTACTGACCATGGGAGTCATCCGGCCAAGTAAGAGTCGGCACAAAACAACGGCCTTCATCGTAAGGTCAGGAACAACCGTCGACCCGACTACAGGCAAAGAGGAGAAGGGAAAAGAAAGAATAGTCTTCAACTACAAGCGTCTTAATGACCTTACAAACAAAGACCAATACAGCCTCCCATGGATCAATACTATCCTAAGGAGGGTAAGCCACAGCAAGGTCTACTCCAAGTTTGACCTGAAAAGTGGTTTCCATCAGGTGGCCATGCACCCAGATTCTATTGAATGGACCGCATTCTGGGTCCCCTTTGGCCTATACGAATGGTTGGTCATGCCGTTCGGCCTGAAGAACGCCCCAGCCGTATTCCAACGAAAGATGGACCATTGCTTCAAAGGTACAGAAAGCTTTATTGCCGTCTACATTGACGATATTCTTGTTTTCTCACAAACAGAAGCAGAGCATGCCAAGCAGCTGAACATCATGCTCGACATTTGTGAGGAGCATGGGCTCGTCCTGAGCCCTACAAAAATTAAGGTAGCGGTAACAGAAGTGGAATTCCTAGGTGCCATCATCGGGAACCAAAGGATCCGGCTGCAGCCTCACGTGATTCAGAAAATCACTGAGGTACAAAATAAATCACTCATGACCAAGAAGGGGCTTCGTTCCTGGTTAGGCGTCCTCAATTATGCCAGGATTTACATTCCTAACTTGGGAAGGCTCCTCAGCCCACTGTATGCAAAAACCAGCCCAACTGGAGAAAAGAAAATGAACCAACAGGATTGGGCTCTAGTGGGCCAGATTAAAAAATTAGTCCAGCAACTACCGGACTTGGAAGTATCCCCTACTGAAAGCTACATCCTTCTAGAAACAGATGGCTGCATGGAGGGATGGGGGGGCATCTGCAAATGGAAGCCGCATAAATATGATCCGAAATCTACAGAACATGTGTGTGCTTATGCAAGCGGGAAGTTTAACCCCATCAAATCCACTATTGATGCGGAAATCCATGCGGTAATGAACTCACTGGAGGCACTGAAAATCTATTACTTGGATAGAAAGGAACTAACGATTCGGACTGACTGCCAAGCTATAATTAGCTTCTTCGACAAGTCTTCGAATCACAAGCCTTCCAGGATACGCTGGATCACCTTCACGGACTATATTACTGGGATAGGGATCCCGGTGCACTTCGAACGCATCGAGGGCAAGGATAATCAGCTCGCTGACTCCTTGTCACGATTACTTTCTTCTTTAGTCTGTGCAGGATGGCCAGCAGAAGAGGACCTTGGATCTCTGGGGTTCGTGGCCACAGCAATTCAAGAAGTCCAAGCAGCCCCAGCACAAAAGGAGTGGCAGCAACTAGCCGAGATGCTACTACAACTGCAGGGTTCCCTACAAATGAGCAGGATATCCGTGCAGCAGCAGCAACAACACTCACAGCACTTCGGCAACTGTGTAATCTCCACACCAGCAAGCTATGGGAGTGCGAACGACTCAGCTACCAGGATCACTTTTGGGCCACTTGGTACCCTACAAAGGCCCAGATAGACCAGCAGCTCCAGACTACCCTCCGACTAGTCCAAGACGCCATTTCCAGGACCAGCAGCTTTTCACTCTCTCAGACGCACACGGAGCGTGGTGGGAAGCGTACCTGGCCAAAGAAGACGGCACCCCACTGTACAAAACCACTAACCCATAGCAGGCGGAGCGTGGTGGGAAGTATCGTAGCTACTACAGAAAAGTAGAACCCTGTTGTACAGTACAGTAGCAGCTAGAGCTACGAAATTAGAAGTCAAAGCCTAGCAAGAGGACGAGCCTAGCCAAAGGACGAGCTACCAGCCTATGAAAGCGACGTCTTTTGGAGTCTTCTGTAAAGGCTATGCCTTAGGATATAAAGGCTATGCCTTAGGATAAGATCTCTTTCGGAGTCTTTTGTAAAGGCTACACCTTAGGATAAGAGGGCTATGCTTAGGACAAGACTTCCCTTGGAGTCTTATGTAAAGGCTATAGGCCTACTCTAGTATAGGCTACTATTATGCTGATGTAAGCGATTAGCTCATACCACCAGCTGATGTGAGCGCTTACATCACCGTGCCCTCTATATAAGGGGCACGCCTCCATTGTAAATCAGCATCGCAGAAAATCGTAGAAAGCGTAATAAGAATCCGAGAGTTTCTCCATATCTTCTCCTTATTTCTTGTTACTACTTTCGTTCTTAAGAAACGCTTCCAAGACCTTGAACACTTCGGCGAGCATCGCCGGCGTTACCAAGGTCGATTTCCTACAACAACAACTGCTACTTCTACTACTACTGCTACTCTTACTACCACTACTACTATAGTTGCTACTGCTGCCGCTATAGCTTCTGCCACTACTTCCACAACTATTTATACCACTACTCCTACTCCTAGTACTACTCCTACTCCTTCTGCTTCTACTACTAGTTCAACAACTACTACTACTTCTACTACTTCTACTACTACTTTTACTCCAACTCCTACTGCGATAATACTGCTGCTAATACTACTACTACTTCTATAGGTACTACTACTACTACTCCTATTACTGCTACAACTATTACTAATAATATTACTACTACTACTACTACTACAATTACTATTACCACTCATACTATCACTTCTAATGCTACTACTACTACTTCTACCGCTATACCTTCTCCTCCAGCTACTACTACTACTACTACTACTACTACTACTACTACTACTACTACAATTACTACTCCAACTCATATAATCACATCTAATGCTACTACTACTACTTCTACCACTACAACCACTACTTGTACTACTGCTGCTACTACTACTACTATTGCAGCTACTACTCCTACTCCAACTCCAACAACTACTACTACTACTACACCAACTCCTACTTCTACTACAACAACTACGACTCCTACTCCTACTGCTACTACCACTACTACAACAACTACAACTACCCTTTCTAGTATAACTGCAACTGCTAGTACCCCTGCTACTACTATTACTACTTCTACTATTGCTACTACTACTAACACTACAACAACTGCCACTACTGCTACTACTACTGCAACTAAAACTACTACCACTACTACTTCTAGTACAACTATTGCGGCTGCTACAACTGCTACAACAACAACAACAACAACTACTACTACTACTAAAACTCCTGATTATGCTACTACTGCTGCTACCACTACCATGACTACTACTAATACTACTACTACGACTACTTCTACAACAAGTACAATTACTATTGCTACTACTACTTCTACTGCTACTACTAGCGCTAGCACTAGTACTAGTACTAAAACTTCTCCTACTACTGCTGCTTCTACTACCACTACTACTACTACTACTACTAATACTACTACTATTACTGTTGGTACTATTAGTGCTAGCAATACTACTACTACTGCAACTACCACTTCTGCTACTACTACTACTACTACTACTCTAGCTGCTGATGCTGCTGCTACTACTACTACTACTACTTATACAACTACTACTTTTATTATTGCCACTACTCTTAGTACCCCTACTACTACTACAACTTCTGTTGCTTCTACTACTACAACATCTGCTGCTACTACTACTGCTACTAAAGCTACCTTTACTACTACTGCTACGGCTGCTGCTTCTAATGCTATTGCTACTGCCACTACTACTACAACTGGTACTGCTATTTCTACTCCTAATGCTACTACTACTGCTACTGCTACTACTACTGCTACTATGATTACAACAACTACTACTATTCCTACTACAACTACTCTGGTTACTGCTTCTACTAATACTCCTATTCCTACTACTACTTCTGCAACTATGACTACCACTACTGCTACTGCTACTACAACAATAACAACAACAACAACTGCTAACTAATACTACTACAACTATTGCTACTACTACTACTAGTATAACCAATACTACTACTATTACTACCTCTACTGCAACTGCTACTACTACTATTACAATTCTTACTACTACTTCTACTACAACTAGAACTGCTACTACTTCTATAAATACTACTGCTACTACTATTGCTACTGCTACTATGACTACGACTATTACTACTACTGTTACTACTACTACTACTATTACTACTATTACTACTACTACAACTACTGCTGCTACTACTAATATGACTTCTATTACTGCTACTATTGCTACTGCTACTCCTATGACTACTACTACTTACTACTACAACTACTATAGCTATTACAACTTCTACTACTACTACCACTACTTCTGCTACTAGTACTACTACTACTAGTACTATTATCGCTGCTACTCCAACTACTACTTCTACATTTGCAATTTCTATGGCTATTACTACTGCTACTGCTATTACTACTACTACTACTATTATACTTCTACTGCTGCTACTATACTACAACTATGAGGAATACTTCTACTACTACTACTACTACTACAAGTACTACTTCTGCTATAATTAATATTCCTACAACTGCTAGTATTACGACGACTACTGCACCTACTATGACTACTACTACCACTACTACTACAACTACTACTCTGATAGCTACTATTACTACTACTACTACAAGATCTACTACTACAACTACAACTACAACTCCTACTACTACTACTACTATTCCTTCTCCGATATGTATTCCAACTATTGCTCCCACTACTACCACTACTACTATTACAACAACAACTACTACAACTTCTACGACTGCTACTACTCCTACTTCTACTTCTGCGACTACTACGACTGCTACTAGGAGTACTACTACCACTACTACTACTGCTATTGCTACTACAACTACTGCTACTACTACTGGTGCTACTATAGCTACTGTTGTTGTTGCTTTCGCTATTTTGACTATTACTACTGCTACTACTACTCCTCCTCCTCCTATTGTTAAAACTATTAATGCTGCTATGGTTACTGGTACTATTCCTACTCCTACTTCTACTACTACTACTATTATTACTACTATTGCGACTTCTACTACTACTACTACTGCTACTGCTACTACTTCTCCTACTACTACTGCAACTACTTCTCCTAAAACTACTACCACTCATACTGTTACTACCACTGCTAGTAATACTTCTACAACAACTAATAGTACTGCTACAACTTCTGCAACTACTTCCACAACTACTACTACTAATACCACTACTACTACTTATGCTACTACTATTGCCACTACTGCTAGTATTACAACCACTACTACTAGTACTACTACTATAAAAACAACAACAACTACTACTAATCCTGCTAGTACTACTACTACTCTGAGTACTGCTACTGTGACAACAGCTTCAACTGCTACTGCTACTGCTACTACCACTAGTGCTACTGCTGCAACTACTATAGATACAATGACTACTACTAGTGCTACCGTTACTACTCTTGCTACTACGACTGCGACTATAGCTGCTGCTACTATCACTACTTGTACTTCTACTACTACTACAACTATTTCTAGTACCACTTCAGCTTTTGCTACTACTAATGCTACTAGTTCTACTCCTCTAACTTTTGCTACTACAACTACTGCTACTTCAACTAATACTATTGCTGCTACTACTAGTATTGTTGCTAATACTATTACTACTACTACTATTACTTCTACTACTACTACTAGTACTTCCGATACTATGACAACAATAACAACTACTACTGCTATGATTACTACAACTACTACTTCTAGTACTACTACAACAATAACTGCTACTGCTACTATTGCTACTGCTACTCCCTCTACTACTACTACTACCATTACTATACCACACTACTACTACAACTACTGCTACTAGCACTACTACTACTTAGAAAACAACTACTATTACTATTACTAATACTACGACTACTACTACTACTACTACTACAACTACTCTTGTTGCTACTACTACTGCTGCTACTACTACCACTACTACTACTTCTACTGCGACTGTTGCTATTGCTACAATAACTATTATTGCTACTCCGACTACTCCTAGTACTACTGCTACAGCGACTACTATTGCTTCTACTAGCCCAGTTACAACAACTACTACTCTTGCTACTACTACAACCACTATTACTACTGCTACTATTACAACTAATACTTCTGCTATGACTACTACTGCTACTACTGTAACTGCTATAGCTACTACTAGTACTACTGTAAGTTGACTTTGCACAGTGGGAAATTCCCCTACTACTGCTACTTCTACTGCAACAACTACAACTACCGGAGCTATTTCTACTACTACTCCAATTACTGCTTCTACTACAACTACTACTAGTAATACTACTACTACTACCACTACTGCTACTATTACTACTGCTACCACTAATACAACTGTCACTGCTATTATTATTACTACTACTACTACTACCACTACTACAACTAATACTATTACTACTACTGTCGCTACTGCTGCTTCTGCTACTACTACTACTACGACAACTACTACTTCTACTACTAGTGCCACTACTTACTTCTTCTGCTTACAACTGCTACTCCACATACTACTATACTACTGTTGTTCCCAATACCAACGATTATGACTATTTACTTACTACTACAACTACACACAGCACTACCACTTCTCCTATTACTGTTGCTGCTACTACTGCTACTATTACTACTGCTACTACTACTATTATTGGTACTACAATTAGTACTGCTGCTGCTGCTCCTACTACTATACTTACTACATTGCTACTGCTACTACTGCTACTATTGCTACTACTACTACTACTGGTACTGTTGATACTGCTACTCCTCCTATATCTCCTACTACAACAACTACTGCTAGCACTACTATAGCTACTACTATTGCGGCAACAACAGCTACTACTAGCACTACTATAACTTCTACTATTACTGCCAATACTCCTACCGCTACTACTGCAACTACTGTAACAAATATTACTACTACAACCATTATTACGACTCCTACTTCAACTACTTCTGATACTACTAATGTTGCATCTGCTACTGCTACTACTCTTACAAGTATGACTTCTACTACTACTCTTACAACAACAACTACTACTATTACTACAACAACAACTACTACTGCTACTACCGCTACTGCTAATACAACAACTACTACTACTTTAACTACAGCTACTACTGCAACAGCTCCTAATCACGCTACTGTTATAGCAACAGTAATAACTACTACTATTATGACTACTACTACTACTCCTAATACTACTACTACTTCTACTACTACAACTACTGCTACTACTTCGACAATTAACATTACTACTATTATTACTACTATTGTTGTTGATACTTTCGCTACTACTGCAACTATTGTGGCTACTGTGTCTACTGCCATTACACTTGCACGACTGCTACTGCTACTACTCCGGCTGCTGCTACAACTACTATTACTACTACTGCTACTACCAACACAACTAGTGCCACAATGACTACTGCTACTACTATTATTGCTATTACGGCTGCTACTGCTACTACCACTACCAGTTCTACGTTGGGTACTACTGCTACTATTGCTATTACTGTTACTACTACTACTACTACTCCTACTACAAGTACTAGTACTACTACTACAAAAAAGAAAAAAAAAAACAACTATTTCTAAAACCACAACTATTGCAACTACTGCTCCTTCTACTACTAGTCCTACTAGTAACAATAATACAACCACTACTACTACTATTACTACAACAAATACAAATACTACTACTACTTCAGCTATTACTATGATTGCTACTACTACTACTGTTGCTTCTACCACTACTACTGCTAATACTACTACTATGACTCCAACTATTACTATTGCTAATATTATTATTGCCACAGTATTGTTACTACTACTACTACCGCTACTACTCCAAGTACTATTACTACTACAACTACTACGACTGCTACTACTGCTATTACAACAATAGCTTCTATTACTGCAGCGACTACTGCTACGTCTCCTACTACTACTACTACGACAGCTGCTACTTCTGCAACTTCTCCACCTCCTACTACTACTAGCACTACTTGTCCTACTACTACTACTACTGCTACAACTACTATTACTGCTACTACTACTATTATGACTACTACAACTACTACAACTACTGCTGCTAGTACTACTACTACTACTACCAATGTTGCTGGTACCACTACTGCCACTACTGTTGCTACTACAACAAGTACTACCACCACTTCAACTACTGCTAAGGTTGCTATAAGGGGCAAAAAGTAGTACCTAGAAAGTAGTAGTAGTAGGATAAGTAGTAGTAGTAGCAGCGGTAGTGGTAGCTGCAGTTGTAGTATTAGTAGTAGTAGTAACAGTAGTAGCAATAGCAGTAATAGTAGGAGCAGCAGTAGTAGTAGTAGCTTTATCAGTAGTAGTTGTAGTAGTTATAGTCATAGTAGCAATAGTAGCAATAGTGGCAGTAGTATTTGTAGTCATAGTTGAAGTAGGAGAAGTAGTAGTAATAGTAGTTGTAGAAGTAGTATTAGCAAGTGAAAGGAGAAGCTGTATTTGATGGAGTAGCAATAGTAGTTGTAGTAGTAGTATTAGCAATAGAAGTACTACTTGTTGTAATGGTAGTAGTAGTAGAAGCCACAGTTGTAGTAGTTGTAGTAGCAGAAATAGTAGTAGTAGTAATAAAAATTGTTGTAGTAGTTGTTATTGTTGCTATTGCAGTAGTTGTAGTAGTAGTAGTACTAGTACTAGTACTAGTACAACTAGTAATAGTAGTAGTTGTTGTTGTTGTAGTAATAGTTGCAATAGTAGCAAAAGTAGTGGTAGTAGTATAAGTAGTAGCAGTAGTAGTAGAAGTGGTAGTAGACGTAGTATTTGTAGTAGTTGTAATAGTGGTAGTAGCAGTAGAAGTAGCAGTAGCAGAAGTTGTGAAAGGAGATATTGTACTTGAAGGTATAGCAGTAGTAGTTGTAGAGGGAGTAGTAGTAGTAGCAGAAGAACTTGCAGTTGCAGTTGTTGTAGTAGCAAAAGTTGCAATAGTAGTAGTTGTTGTTATAGTAGTAAGAGTAGTAGTAGTAGTTGTTGTTGTCATTGTAGTAGTAGTTGCAATAGTTGCAAAACTAGTGGTGGTAATAGTAGTAGTAGAAACAGCCGTAGAAGCTGTAGAAGTAGTAGCAGTGGTAGTAGTAGTTGCAGCAGTAGTGGTTGTAGTACTAATAGCAACAAAAGTAGTCGCAATAGTAGTAGATGAAGTAGTAGTAGCACTACTAGTAGGAGTATCAGTAGTAGCAGCTGTGGTTGTAGTAGTTGTAGAAGTAGGGAGTAGCAGTAGTAGTAGCTAGTGCTGTAGTGTTAGGAGTACAGGAAGTAGTAGTATAGGTAGTAGTAGTAGTAACAGAAGTAGTAGTCGGGGTAGTAGTACTAGCTGAAGTAGCAGTAGTTGTAGTAGCAGCAGTAGTAGTGGATGTTGCAATCACAGTAGTAGTCGTACTCGTAGTAGCAGTAGAAGTAACAGTAGTTGTAGTAGAAGTAGTAGTAGTGGTAGTGATCATAGAAATAGTAGTCATAGTAGTAGTAACAGTAGTAGTAGTTGTTGTAGCAACAGAAGTAATAGGAGTAGCAGAAGTACTAGTAGTAGTTGTAGTAGTTGTTGTAGCAGTAGTAGTAGTAGTAGTAGTAGTAATAGTAGTAGTAGTAGCAGCAGCAGCAGCAGTAGTAGTAGTAGTAGTAGTAGTAGTAGTAGTAGTAGTAGTAGTAGTAGTAGTAGTAGTAGTAGTAGTAGTAGTAGTAGTAGTAGTAGCAGCAACGGCAGTAGTGGTAGCAGCGGTAGTAATAGTAGAAGTAGCAACAGCAGCAGCAGTAGTATCAGTAGTTGTAGCAGAAGAGGTAAGAGCAGTAGTATTTGGCGTAGTGTTAGTAGTACTACTAGAAGCAATAGCAGGAGTAATAGTAGTAGTAGTGGTAGAAGCAATGGAAGTTGTCGTAGCACTTGTAGAAGTAGGAGGAGTAGTGGTAATAATCGTGGTGATAATAGTAGTAGTAGTTGTAATAGTAGTAGTGATAGTTGCAGCATTAGTAGTAGTAGTAATACTATTGTTAGTTGTAGTAGTAGTAGTAGCAGTTGGAGTAAGAGTAGTCGTAGAAGTAGTAGTTGTTGCAGTATTTGCTATAGTAGAAGTAGGAGTTGGAGTATGAGTAGTAGAAGTTGTAGTAGTCGGGGTTGTAGTAACAGTAGTAGCATTAGAAGTAATAGTAGTAGTAGTAGCAGTAGTAGTAGTAGCAGTACTAGGCGTAGTATTAGTCGTATTAGGAGTAGTGGTACTCGTAGTAGTAGTACGAGTAGGAGTGGCAGTTGGAGTTGGAGTAGTAGTAGTATTGGTTAGAGTAGTTGTCATATTAGTTGTTATAGTTGTAGTAATAGTAGTTGAAGTAGGAGTAGTAGCAGAAGTGGTGGCGGCAATAGCAATTGTAGGAGGAGTAGTAGCAGCAGTAGTAGTTGTTATAGTAGTACTAGTTGTAGTAGGAGTAGTAAGAGTAGTAGTGGTACTAATATTAATACTAGCAGTCATAGTAGTAGTAGTAGCAGTAGCAGTAGTAATAGCAGTAGTGGTAGTAGGAGTAGTTGGAGTTGTAGTTAGAGTAATAGTAGCAGAAGGTGTAGTAGTTGGAGTAGTAGTGGAAGTAGTAGTAGTTGTAGTCGTAGAAGCAGAAGTAGTAGTAGAAGTAGTAGTAGAAATAGTAGTAGTAGCTACAACTATTACTACTACTGCTACTCCTCTCACAATAACAACTGCTACTCCTTCTCTTACAACTCTGACTACTGCTACTACTGCTACTACTGTTACAACTATTGCCACTATTGCTACTACAACTACTACTACTACCACCACCACTACTACTATCTCTACTACTGCTACTGCTACTACCACTGTTACAACTACTTCGACTACTAATGCCGCTACTACAGCTACTATTGCTACTACTACTACTACTAATGCTACTACTACTACTACTAATACTATTACTACTAATAGTACTACTAGTACTAACACTTTAACTACTACTACTACTCATACTGTTGCTGCTGCTGCTGCTGCAACAACTGTATTACTACTACTGCTGCTACTACTACAACTACTACTACTACTACTAGTGCCACTACTTCTGCTACTACTGCTACTTCTTCTGCTACTACTACTAGTCCAACTACTACTACTATTACTAATATTACTACTACTGCTGCTACTACTACTTCTGGTACTGCTACTACTACCACTGCTGCTATTACCACTGCGATTGCTACTGGTACAATTACTACAACTACTACTACTACTACTTCTACTACTATTGCAAATGCTACCACTACTACAATTGCTATAACTGCTACTACTACTACTACTTTTATTATTACTACTGCAACTACAATTACTATTATTACTGCTGCTACTATTGATTATTCTCCTACAACTCGTACTACTACTACTTTTGCTACTATTGCTACAGCTACTCCTACTACTACTACTGCAATACTACTACTTCGGCTATTGTTGCCGCTACTACAAGTGCTACTACAACCATACTTGCTGCGACTACCACTACTACTACGACAACTGCTGCGACTGCTGCTCTTACAACAACTATTGCTGTTGTTGCTACTACTAATCCTACTACTACTGCTGCTGCTGCTGCTATAACTTGTATGACTACTACTACTACTAGTACTACTACTACTGCTACTACTACTACGACCACTATTACTACTACTGCTGCAAGTACTCTTATTACTAATGCTTCTATTATTACTACTATTACCACTACTACTACTCCTACTACAACTACTACTGCTACTACTATTACTGCTACTACTTCTACAACTTCTATTGCTACTTCTTCTACTACTCCTAGTACAACTACATTTGCTATAATGACTACTATTGGTACGGCTGCTGCTGCTGCTACTACTACTACTACTATTTCTATTACTTTTGCTACAACTACAACTTGTACTAGCAATCCTACTACATCTCCTACTACAACTAATACTATGACTACTACCGCTGCTGCTGCTACTGCCCCTGCTACTAATACCACTACTATTACAACTGCCGCTACTACTACTATTATTACTACTACAATCGCTACTACTACTTATACAACCACTCCTACTCCTATTACTACTCCTACCACAACTCCTACTACTACTACGACGACTACTATTACTAGTAATACTACTACTATTATCACTACTGCTACAACTACTGCTACTCCTATTACTACAACTACTACCACTACAACTATTGCTACTCCTATTACTACTCCTACAGGTACTAGTACTACCACACAACTATGACTATTATTACTAGTACTAGTACTACTACTACTACTATTATTACTACTACTACTACAACTGCGACTACCACTACTATTCCTACGACTACTACTCAACTACTACTACTAATGTTACACTACTACTCCAACTTCTACTGCTACTACTTCTCCTACTACTCAACTGCTACCACTACTACTGCTACTACTACTACTGCTGCTGTTACTATTGCTACTATAACTACTACTACAACAACAACTGCTACTTCTACTACTACTGCTACTATTACTACCACTACTACTATTGCTGCTACTGCTACCGCTGTAGCTTCTACCACTACTACCACAACTACTTATACCGCTACTCCTGCTCCTAGTACTACTCCTGCTACTACTACTACTCCTACTCCTTCTACTTCTACTACTAGTTCAACAACTACTACTACTTCTACTACTTCTACTACTACTTTTACTCCAACTCCTACTATGATAATACTGCTGCTAATACTACTACTACTTCTATAGGTACTACTACTACTACTCCTATTACTACTACAGCTATTACTAATAATATTACTACTACTACTACTACTACAATTACTGTTACCACTCATACTATCATTTCTAATGCTACTACTACTACTTCTACTACTATACCTTCTCCTCCTGCTACTACTACTACTTCTACCACTACAACCACTACTTGTACTACTGCTGCTAATGCTACTAATATTGCAGCTACTACTCCAACTCCAACAACTACTACTACTACTACACCAACTCTTACTCCTACTACAACAACTACTACTCCTACTCCTACTGCTGCTACTACTACAACAACAACAACTACAACTACCCTTTCTAGTATAACTGCAACTGCTAGTACCCCTGCTACTACTATTACTACTTCTACTATTGCTACTACTACAAACACTACAACAACTGCTACTACTGCTACTACTACTACAACTCAAACTACTACCACTACTACTTCTAGTACAACTATTGCGGCTATTGCAACTGCTACAACAACAACAACTACTACTACAACTACTACTAAAACTCCTGCTACTGCTACTACTACTACACCTCGTACTACCACTACACCTACTAGTACTTATGCTACTACTGCTGCTACCACTACCATCACTACTACTACTACTACTACTACTTCTACAACAAGTACAACTACTATTACTACTACTACTACTACTGCTACTACTAGCGCTAGCACTAGTACTAGTACTGAAACTTCTCCTACTATTGCTGTTCTACTACCACTACTACTACTACTACTACTTTTACTACTACTACTACTACTACTAATACTACTACTACTACTGTTGGTACTATTAGTGCTAGCAATACTATTACTACTGCAACTACCACTTTTGCTACTACTACTACTACTACTCTAGCTGCTGATGCTGTTGCTACTACTACTACTACTACTTATACAACTACTACTTTTATTATTGCCACAACTATTAGTACCCCTACTGCTACTGCAACTTCTATTGCTTCTACTACTACAACATCTGCTGCTACTACTACTACTACTAAAGCTACTTTTACTACTACTGCCACAACTGCTGTTTCTAATGCTATTGCTACTGCTACTACTACTACAACTGGTACTGCTATTTCTACTACTAATGCTACTACTGCTACTGCTGCTACTGCTACTGCTATTGTGATTACTACTACTACTATTCCTACTACAACTAGTCTGGTTACTGCTTCTACTAATACTCCTATTCCTACTACTACTTCAGCTACTATGACTACCACTATTGCTATTGCTGCTACAACAATAACAACAACAACAACTGCTAACTAATACTTCTACAACTACTGCAACTACTACTACTAGTATAACCAATACTACTACTATTACTACCTCTACTGCAACTGCTACTACTACTGCTAGAATTCTTACTACTACTTCTACTACTACTAGAACTGCTACTACTTCTATAAATACTACTGCTACTGCTGCTGCTATTGCTACTATTACTACTACTATTACTACTATTGTTACTACTACTACCACTACTATTACTACTATTACTACTACTACAACTACTGCTACTACTACTAATATGACTTCTATTACTGCTACTGTTGCTACTACTACTCCTATGACTATTACTACTTACTACTACAACTACTATAGCTACTACAACTTCTACTACTACTACCACTACTTCTGCTACTAGTACTACGACTACTAGTACTACTATCACTGCTACTACAACTACTAGTACTACTATCGCTGCTACTACAACTACTAGTACTACATTTGCAATTTCTATGGCTATTACTACTGCTACTGCTATTACTACTACTACTACTATTATACTTCTACTGCTACTACTATACTACAACTATGGGGAGTACTTCTACTACTACTACTACTAGTAGTAGTACTACATCTGCTACAATTAATATTGCTACAACTGCTACTACTACGACGACTACTGCACCTACTATGACTACTACTACCACTACTACTACAACTACTACTCTGATAGCTACTATTACTACTACTACTACAAGAACTACTACTACAACTACAGCTACAACTCCTACTACTACTACTCCTCCTATTACTACTACTACTATTCCTTCTCTGATATGTATTCCAACTACTACTCCCACTACTACCACTACTACTATTACAACAATAACTACTACAACTTCTACGACTGCTACTACTCCTACTTCTACTTCTACGACTACTACGACTACTACTAGGAGTACTACTACCACTACTACTACTGCTATTGCTACTACAACTATTGCTACTACTACTAGTGCTACTATGGCTATTGTTGTTGTTGCTTTTGCTATTTTGACTATTACTACTGCTATTACTACTACTACTCCTTCTATTTTTACAACTATTAATGCTGTTATGGCCCAACAGACAAGCCCAGCCAGTCCAAGAGTAACCGGCCCAGTTCAGACGAGGCCGTAGCTTGTGTGTAAAGTTATGGCAGCTTTAATAAAGTGCCTTTTGTAAAGTAGCTTTATTAAAGTAGCTTTTGGCAGCTTTTGAAAAGCGCCTTTGTAAAAAGCTACTTTATTAAAGCAAATGCGAACTTATCGCATTTGCTGGTGTAAGCTTCCCCGATAAAAGGGAGCGATATGGTCAGAATAAACAAGCCCGGAACCCCGGAACCCCCGGCAAGAGTTGAGTAAAGCGCAGAGTGATCTGTGAGTTTCTGCCAATCTTTTCTCCTTATTCTCTTTGCGTTTTTTGTCAATTTGTTGGCTCTCATTTTCTAAGTCCCGAGAGCTTAGAATGTGTATATGTTATTTGTGTATACATGTTGGTGTTTACGTTTTGGTATCAGAGCTAGTTAAAGAAGATGTGGCATGTGAATAGAAAGCTTTGGGGTTAAGGTATGAAAGGTTAGGGGATGGATTTGTTTTATCATACCTATTTTTGTTCTTCTCTGAGCTTATGATTTACATGATTTCGTATGAACTATTATGTTTCTGCTTGGTATTATGCTAATCAGGCAAGGGTTACGGGTATTATGCTTTATGGGTGACAAACTGATAAGAAAAAGAACAGGTCCTAACTTGGCAGTAAGGCGTGTGGCCGTGAGTAAGCCCAAGGGCACACCTGTGAGATCCTAGAAAGTTCTAACCTAGCGAGGAACTGCCCTGCCCAAACCTAGATAGGAACTGCCCGGTAGAAGCTTATAGTGAATTTGGTAGCATAGATGTCAGAAGCTTGGGCAAGAACAATACAGGAATGGTATAATAATTCCCGAACTACAAACCTGGAGTACCTTGACCTTACTTCAACCAAGAGTGTTAATCTTATCCAATTAGCCAATAACCTTGCTGTAGTTTATAACCGTGTATATCTTTCCTCTAGAGTTAGTGAAAAATTTTAAACAAATTATTGAAAAGTGTGAAGTCCTCGAGAGAGAGTTTTCGGAGCTAAGGACATCCTGGACCAATCTAATCACTATAGTATTAGAACACAAACCTTTGACAGAGAGGGAATTTCTAACTCTAGCAACCCAGGTTCCAAGTCTACAAGCATATGGTGAGGAGAGGTCCTTAGAATTCCTAGGAAATATAAGTGAAAAAATTAAAGAACTGCAGAAGGAGGTACAACTAATCAGGAGGCAGCAAGCA
The DNA here is from genome assembly GCA_005019695.1 of Trichopus zeylanicus subsp. travancoricus. Taxonomy (NCBI): domain Eukaryota; kingdom Viridiplantae; phylum Streptophyta; class Magnoliopsida; order Dioscoreales; family Dioscoreaceae; genus Trichopus; species Trichopus zeylanicus. The sequence continues at coordinate 12,296 of RXID01015794.1, read as the reverse complement.
CAGGAGGACACATATTCAGCACTGCCTTCGTTTCATTTGTTAATCAACAGGCTACAGCACCTCACTTCTGAAAGGCCAAAGGAAGGAAATGGCACTTTGCGTGTGTTTAAGGACCCATTTGCAATCCTGAAGGAAGAAAATGACAAGCTAGGGGAAACCAATGGCGGCATGCACGCAGGAGCAAGCAACAACGTCTGCAGCAACGCCATTATTTGAAGACCAAATTAGGAGGTACAGCAGGGGCCAATGCCGCCTGCACAACTTGCAACAAGGCGACAGGAAGATCGGGAGGCGTCTCACTGGAAGTCCTCCCTCCCAGCAGATCTTGGAACATCAAGTTGATCCCCAGGCCGACCTCAGACTCTCAATGAAGGAATGAGCCTCTATAGTCCCAGCAGAAGTCCTGTACCATTCCAAAAAAGACGATGACAACCATCGGGTCTATATGCATCGTTCGGAAGAATCCATCCTGTGCACCGATGACAACCAACAAGACAGGATGTTTATCCAGGAGGAAAGCTTTTACCAATTGCAGAGGAGCGGATTCCAGTATATCCACTTGGGTATACTGCAAGTGCGAATTCAAACACTCCATCGACAAGTCAAAGGTACGTTATCCCTTATTTTGTTTAGGGATAATCGATGGCAAGGGGACAGATCGATCTTAGCCACCATGGAGATAGAGCTTACCAGGGGTAGCCAACTCGTCTATGTGATCCCGGATATAATGCTAACCATTGGTGACTTCTGTAGGAACATTCAGGTCTCCATCCTAACTAGGGGCTATAAGCAATGGCACAATAGCGAGGCCAACCTCCCGATCACAAGAGGACTTATTACCACACTATCCAATACGCCCAATGTTGGGTTTGCCTTTGGAGTAGAAGGGGTCATTGATTACCTGGTGAGTCATGGAGTGAAGGCTCTCCCAGGGAGGAGTTACTCTACGGCGATGCTCCAAGGACTTAATTGGGTGGTGAAGCCAGCTCAAGCCGTAAGTCTAAAGCAACCGACGGAGGTCATCAGCCGAAACCTGATTGATGGAAGCATCGCCCTAAGCTTCCACCATTATGAGTCCACACCAGGGGTGTCTTACTACAGCCAGTGGGAAGACGAAGTGCAGAGCGATGAAGAAGAGTTTCGCTCCAAGAACATACTGGTTGTACTTCTGGAAGATGAAGCTTCCCCAGTGCAGAAAGAAGGGTCCGACCAGTGTCCAGGGAATCCCTTGAGAGTCCATGCAGAGGATACACGCCCAGGGGCCTCTGTACCTCGGTCCATGGATTCCTCATTGGAGGAAGTTGATAACTGGGAAGATACTTATTTTAGCAGGTATCAAGGGGAAGTCTTTGTATACACAGGAGTTTATGAGTATCCCATAAACGATGGGCCAATCTTGGACTCCTACCCAGATAATGATGAACCAATCTGGAAACAGTACCCAGAACAGGAGGACCAGGGGAGAGAATGTCCTGAAAATATTGTTGCCATGGGGCGCGAAGAAGAACCACTGGAGGAACTTGAGTATCCAGAACTTGAGTACCCAATGCTCAAGAAATTATCAGAGACATTATACTCGAGTACTATGACCTCGCCCTACAGGCCCCCCATGGACACATCTATGGGACCTCCCAGCTACCCGCCTGCAGTCACCCCCTCAACATCCAGACAGGAGCCTGTATTCCAAGGCTATGAGCGGGGAACCTTTAAGAGGTCAACAAATAATGAGATGTGGAACTTGCCCTCAGCCCAGCAAAATGGAGGTGCTCTCCTCGTAATCCCAGAACAATTGGGGTTATTTGACGACGTATTCGCCAGATGGGAGTCAATTACGAAGAATCATATAGCGAGTATGGGATTTACAGATGTATGGGACAAACTCGACTACATCGAAAATCTCCTCGGGGAGGTGGAAAAACTCACATGGGTTCAGTGGCGAATGAAATATGGAGAGGAATACCAAGGGCTAATCGCTACAGGAGATGGACGCGAAGGGACTCAAAATATTCTGTCCCAGATACGAAGAATATTTACCCTGGAAGATCCCACCACAGGGTCGACTGCTATCCAAGATGAAGCTTACAGGGACCTCAAGAGACTCTCATGTGACAATATCAAAGATATTGTCAAATACATGAACGATTACATGAGGTTAGCAGCCAAGATAGGAAGGCTCTACACTGGCACAGAATTGTCTGAAAAATTTTGGTTAAAGATGCCCATTGATTTAGGGAGAAAGATTAAGGCATCATTCGACCAGAAGTATTATGGAGTACAAGTAGGAGTCTTACCCAGGGTGCTCTTTGCATACAAATTCCTGAAAGCAGAATGCAAGGACATAGCATTTAGGCGATCCTTGAAGGATTTATCTTTCTGTAGTCAAATACCTATCCCTGGCTACTACAAGTAGGAGAAAAAGTACGGGATAAGGTGCTCCACTACATACAGAGGGAAACCGCATGAGACGCACCTCCGGATAGAAAAGAAGAAGCACCTAATCCGGAATCGCAAGTGCAAATGCTTCCTATGTGGACAAGAAGGGCATTTCGTGAGGGAATGCCCAAATGACAAAAGAAATGTCCGAAGAATGGCTATCCAAGAACAACTGACCCTCCCTGCAGATTATGATGTTCTATCTGTGCAGGAAGGAGAAGCACAAAGCGATGCCATCTTCAGCGTTTCCGAAGGGGAGGATGGAACACCAGAACAAGTACTACAGGCAATAGTCCCGAGTGAGACAATCCTACTACTACGAGAAAGGCCGAGGCCCAACAACTCTGCCACTAACCCTCCTGATACTCATTAGGCCCACGACCATGTAAGGTGGCCCCTCAACAGAAGCATGGTGGAGAGTAGATCGCTTCAGCCCATAGGAGGTGGCCCAGCCCAACAGACAAGCCCAGCCAGTCCAAGAGTTACTGGCCCAGTTCAGACGAGGCCGTAGCTTATGTGAAAAGTTATGGCAGCTTTAATAAAGCACTTTTTGTAAAGTAGCTTTATTAAAGAAGCTTTTGGCAGCTTTTCAAATGCGCCTTTGTAAAAAGCTACTTTATTACTGCTACTATTGCTACTCCTACTTCTACTACTACTACTACTGCTATAAAAACAACAACTACTACTACTACAACTACTACTGCTACAACTCCTACTACTGCAACTGCTACTAATCCTGCTAGTACTACTACTACTCTGAGTACTGCTACTGTGACAACAGCTTCAACTGCTACTGCTACTACCACTAGTGCTACTGCTGCAACTACTATAGATACTATTACCACTACTAGTGCTACCGTTACTACTCTTGCTACTACGACTGCGACTATAGCTGCTGCTACTATCACTACTTCTACTTCTACTCCTACTACTACTATTTCTAGTACCACTTCAGCTTATGCTACTATTAATGCTACTAGTTCTACTCCTCTAACTTTTGCTACTACAACTACTGCTACTTCAACTAATACTATTGCTGCTACTACTAGTATTACTGCTAATACTATTACTACTACTATTACTAGTTCTACAACTACAACTACGACTGCTACTACTACTACTACCGATACTAAGACTACAACAACTACTACTACTACTATGATTACTACAACTACTACTTCTAGTACTACTACAACAATAACTACTATTGCTACTACTACTCCCTCTACTACTACAACTACTGCTACTAGCACTACTACTACTCAGAAAACTACTACTATTACTATTACTAATACTACGACCACTACTACTACTACTACTACAACAACTACTCTTGTTGCTACCACTACTGCTGCTACTACTACCACTATTACTACTTCTACTGCGACTGTTGCTATTGTTACAAATAACTATTATTGCTACTCCGACTACTCCTAGTACTACTGCTACTGCGACTACTATCGCTTCTACTAGCCTAGTTACAATAACTACTACTATTGCTACTACTACAACCACTATTAATACTGCTACTATTACAACTAATACTTCTACTACTGCAGCTTCTGCTATGACTAATAGAGCTACTACTGTAACTGCTATAGCTACTACTAGTACTACTGTAAGTTGACTTCGCACAATGGGAAATTCCCCTACTACTGCTACTTCTACTGCAACAACTACAGCTACCGGAGCTGTTTCCACTACTACGCCAATTACTGCTTCTACTACAACTACTACTAGTAATACTACTACTACTACTACCACTACTGCTACTATTACTACTGCTACCACTAATACAACTGCCACTGCTATTATTATTGCTACTACCACTACTACCCCTACTACAACTAATACTATTACTACTGCTGCTGCTACTGCTGCTTCTGCTACTACTACTACTTCTGCTACTACTACTACTACTACTACTACCACTTCTACTACTAGTACCACTACTACTTCCTCTGCAACAACTGCTACAACAAATACTACTACTACTGCTGCTGTTCCTAATACAACAACTACTACTAATACTACCACTACTACTGTTACTACTACTTTTGTTGGTACTACAACTAGTACTACAGCTGCTACTCCTACTACTATACTTACTACATTGCTACTGCTACTACTGCTACTATTGCTACTACTACTCCTATTGGTACGGTTGATACTGCAACTCCTATAGCTCCTACTACAACAACTTCTGCTAAGACTACTATAGCTACTACTATTGCGGCTACAACAACTACTACTAGCACTAATATAGCTTCTACTATTGCTGCCACTACTCCTACCGCTACTACTGCAACTACTGCAACAAATATTACTACTACAACGATTATTGCGACTCCTACTTCTACTACTTCTGATACTACTAATGTTGCATCTACTACTGCTACTACTCTTACTAGTATGACTTCTACTACTACTCTTACAACAACAATTACTACTATTACTGCAACAACAACTACTACTGCTACTACCGCTACTGCTAATACAACAACTACTACTACTTTCATTATAGTTGCTACTGCTACTGCTCCTAATTATGCTACTGCTACAACAACAATAATAACTACTACTATTACGACTACTACTCCTCCTAATACTACTACTACTTCTACTACTACAACTACTGCTACTACTTTGACAATTAATATTAATACTACTATTGTTGTTGATACTTTCGCTACTACTGCTACTATTGTGGCTACTGTGACTACTGTCACTACACCTGCACGACTGCTACTGCTACAACTCCGGCTGCTGCTACAACTACTATTACTACTATTGCTACTACCAACACAACTAGTGCCCAATGACTACTGCTACTACTATTATTGCTATTGCGGCTGCTACTGCTACTACCACTACCAGTTCTACGTGGGTACTGCTGCTACTATTGCTATTACTGTTACTACTACTACTACTACTACTACTACAAGTACTAGTACTACTACAAAAAAGAAAAAAAAACAACTACTACTTCTAAAACGATAACTATTGCAACTACTGCTCCTACTACTAGTCCTACTAGTAACAATAATACAACCACTACTACTACTACTTCTTCTAATATTACTACTACTACTACTACAACAAATACAAATACTACTACTACTTCAGCTATTACTACGATTGCTACTACTGCTACTGTTGCTTCTACCACTACTACAGCTAATACTACTACTATGACTCCAACTATTACCATTGCTAATACTATTATTGCTACAATATTGTTACCACTACTACTACTGCTACTACTCCAAGTACTATTACTACTACAACTACAACGACTGCTACTACTGCTATTACAACAATAGCTTCTACTACTGCTATGACAGCTGCTACTTCTCTACTACTACTACAACAACTGCTGCTACTTCTGCAACTTCTCCTCCTACTACTACTACTAGCACTACTTGTCCTACTACTACTACTACTGCTACAACTACTGTTACTGCTACTACTACTATTACGACTACTACAACTACTGCAACTTCTACTGCTACTGCTACTTCTACTACTACCAATGTTGCTGGTAGCACTACTGCCACTACTGTTGCTCCTACAACAAGTACTACCACTACTTCAACTACTGCTGCTGTTGCTACAGGAGCAACTACTACTATAACTGCTACTACTGCTTCTAATATTGCTACTCCTGCTACTACTGCTACTACTACTACTACATATCCTACTAGTACTATTGCTACTACTTCTGCTACTACTGCTATTGTTATAGCAACTACTTCTACTGCCACTACTACTTCATCTACTACTACTGCTGCTGCTACTACTACTAGTGCTAATTTGGCTTCTACTATTTCTCCTACTACTGCTACTACAGCTACTACAACTACTTGTGCTACTGCTACTACTGTAACTTCTACTACTACTACTACTTCTACAACTATTGCTACTACTACTACTTCAAGTACTGCTACTGCTCTAACTTCTGCTACTACAGCTACTACTACTTCCACAACTCCTGCTACTGCTGCTACTGCTTCAACTACTTCTACTACTTCTAGTACTGCTACTAGACTGCTGCCTCTACTACTACTATAGCTACTAATGCTATTGCTACAATTGCTACAACAACTACTATTGCTAGCTGCTACTTTTGCTACTGTTACTACTACTTCTACTACTGTTGTTGCTACTACTACTACTGCAGCAAATGTGACAACTACTACTTCTGCTACTATTACAACTATGACTACTACCACCATTGCCACTACTGCTACTGCTACTACTACTCCTACCACTACTATTGCCACTGCTGCTGCAACCGCTTCTGCTACTTCTACTTCTATAACTACCCCTACTACAACTACTACTACTGCTACTACTACAATTATGACAACAAAAAAAACAACAATAACTACTACTACTACTATTGATACTATTACTACCACTATAGCTACTACTATTAGAACTACCACTACTATGGCTATTACAACTATTGCTACTACTACTACTGCTACTAGTGGAAATGCTACTTCTCCTACTACTACTCTGGTACAACTATTGCTACTTCTCCTAATACTACTGCTACAACTACTACTACGATTACTACTGTTGCTATACCTACTACTGCTACTACTACTGTTAAGAATACAACCACAATTACTATTGCCACAACCACTAGCACTACTTTTGCTATAACTACTATTGCTGCTAATACTTCTACTACTACCACAACTTCTGCTATTGCTACTACTAAACAGCTATTACTACTATTTCTTATACTACTAATACTTCAGCTACTGCCGCTGCTACTACAACTAAAACTGTTACAGCTACTACTATTGCTGCTGCTGTTGCTGCTGCTAATGCTACTACAGTTAGTACGGGTACTGCTACTACTACTACTACTGCAATAACTACACCAACTACTTCTACTACTACTTGTGCTCCTATTGTTGCTCTTGCGACTCGCACTACTACTACTCCAACTAGTACTATTACTACTACTGTTGCATCTACTATTCTATTACTACTACTACACAAAGTACTATTACTACAAAAACAGCAACTACAACTACTACTTTTACAGCTATGAGTGTTGCAGCTAATTCTATAACTACTACTACTACAACTACTACTGTTGTTCCTGCAACTACTATGACTACTACTACTTTGCTGCGGCTACTACTACTTTGTTGCTACTATACTATTACTACTACTACTACTACTACTAATATAGTAACTACTACTGCTACTACTTATACTACGGCTACTTCTACTACTGAAACAGTAGGAACTACTACTACTACTAGTAGTAGTTCTGCTGCTTCTACTTCTGTTATCACTACTCCTGCTACTGCTACTACTGACTACTACTATTACTTCTGCTACAACTACTGCTACTACTACTACTACTACAATAACGACAACTTCTGCTGCTTCTAGTACTACCATTGTAACTACTACTACTACTGCTACTTCTGCTGCTACTATTGCCACTACTCGGCTACTGCTGCTACTGCTCCTGCTATTACTACCACTACTGCTACTACTAGTACTACTATCACTAATACTCCTACTGCTGCAGCTACTACTACTGCTACTACAGCAATGGCTACTACAACTACTGCTACTACCTCTGCTACCTCTACGATTACTACTACTACTATTACTACTACCACTACTACTACTACTACTACTACTTCTATAACTGCTACTGCTGCTACAACTATTACTATTAATACCGTAACTACTGTTATTATTGCTACTACTACTACTACTACTACAACAACAACTACTACGAATGCCGCTTCTACTACTATAGCTACTACAACTACACCTACTGATGCTACTAGTAATCCGAATTCTACTACTATATCTGCTACTTCTTCTACTACTAAAGCTTCTATAATTACAGATCGGAGGCGATACATCTCTGCGTACCGACGACGACTACTACTACTACTACAACTACTCGTACTATACTAGTACGACTACGCCTACTACTACTACTACAACTACTAGTACTATCACTACTACTACTACTACTACGACTGACTACGCCGACTACTACGACGCCTACAACAAACTACTAACTAACTACAAACTACAACTACTACTCCCTACCACACTGCTTCCCTCGCCTACTACTCCTGATTGTCATACTATCCTACTGCTACCATGCTACTTACTAATGCTAGTTAACTACTACCTACTACTGCGACTACTGCTCCACCACTATACTTTATACTCCGGCTTCCCCTACTACTACAGACTACTAATAATATAATGCTGTGCTGCTGCTATAGACAACTTTTGCTCTTGCTACTACCTGCTGCTCTGTACTACTACTACTACCACCACTTCTACAAGTTCTGCTACTACTATGACTTCTACAACAACAACTACTACTACTAATACTACTATTGCTACAACTATAATTGCTAGCACTACTGCGATTACTACTACGACAACTATGCCTACTATTGCTACTACTACTGTTACTGCTGCTATTACTACCACTACAGCAACTACTATTGTTGCTACTACTGCTACTACTATAACTACAACTACGACTAATATTGCTGCTACTGCTACTACTACTACAACAACTAGTACTCTTACTATTACTACTACTACTACTACTGTTACTATAGCTACTGCTACTCCAACTACTGCTACAGTTACTATTGCTGTTGCTACTATTACTATGACTGCCACTACAACTGCTACTACTGCTGCTGTAGCTGCTACTGCTACTACTACTACAAACACTACTACAACTACTATACTGCTACTGCTACTACTATTACAAATACTACTACTACTACTCAACTGTTGCTACAGCTACTACTATTACTACTACTACAACAGCTACTATCGCAACTACTATTACTACTACTAGGACTACTCCTGCACAGCTACTACTTCTACTACAACAACAACTACTCCTACCACTGCTACTTTTGCTACTATTACTACTACGAATACTACTGCTACTACTACCATTACTTCCAGTATTACTACTTCTACTACTACTAGTGCTACTACTATTGCTACTATAGCTGTTGCTAATGCTATCACTACTGCTACTGCTACTACTGTTGCTATTGCTACTGCTACTACTTTTACTACTACTACTGCTTCTACTGCTACTTCTACTTGTCCAACTACTACTACGGCTATTACTATTACTATAGCTGCTACTACTAGTACAACTACTATAGCTACTACTACCACCACTTATTCTCCAATAATAACAACTACTACTATTCTCTTATTACTACTACTTCTCCTACTACTACTACAGATACTACTATTTCTACTTCTACTACTACTAGTACTACTAGTACTAGTACTACTACTTCTACTACTGCTCCAGCTGCTGCTACTACTACTACTACTACTTCTACTACAACCACTGCTTCTAATGCTACTACTACTGATACTGCTAAAGCTACTGCTATTGCTACTACGACTACTTCTCATATTATGGCTACTACTACTATTACTATTGCTAATACTATGATTGCTACTATTATTATGGCTACTAATACAACTATTATTATGGGTACCCCTACAACTATTCTTACGGCTACAACTACTACAACAACTGCTACTACATCTACTACTACTCTTTACACTACTCCTACTGCTACTACTACTATTACCACTACTACTACCACCGCTACTAATTGAGCTACTACTACAACTCCTCCTAATACTACTACTGCTACTACTGCTACTACTGCGACTACTACAACAACTACTATTGCTATCATTGCTGCTGCTACTACTACTACTACTACTACTACTACTACTACTACTACTACTACTACCACTGCTATTACTTCTACTACTACTACTACTACTACTACTACTACTTCCATTACTACAACTACTATAGCTACTACTACTTCTATTGCACCACTACTGCTTTTGTTACTATTATTAGCGCTCTGCAACTGCTACTATATCTTATACAACAACTACTATGGCTACTACTACAGCTGCTACTACTACTGCTACTACAACTACTACTACTACTACTTCTGCAATAACTACTTCTACTACTACTACTTCTGCAATAAATACTTCTACTAGTACTACTACTACTGCTACTACAACCACTACTGCTACTATTAGTATTTCAACTACTACTTCTACTACTGCTACTACTACTGCTACTACTACTACTAATGCTACAACTACTACTCCTGTAGCTACGACTATGACTAGCACTACTTCTACCTCTATGACGATTACTAATACTGCTACCACTGCTATTATGCCTGCTACTTCCACTATTACAACTACTACTATAGTTGCTACTACTTCTAATACTGATACAGCTGCTACTTCTATTACTGCTGCTACAACAACTATTACTACTGCTGCTACTACTACTATTACTACTACTACTACTACTACTACTACTATTGCTGCTATTGCTGCTACTACCGCTACTACTACTACAACCACTACTACAACCGCTGTTACTATTGCTACTGCTACTACAACAACTACTACTGTTGTTGTTGCTGCCGTGACTACTATAATAGCTGCCACTGTTCCTACTGTTACTTCAAAAATAGCTGCTTCTCCTACTGCTACTGCTACAACTGCTGCTACTATTACTACTGCTTCTACAACTACTTCTGCTATAACTACCATAGTACCTACTACATTTATTCTAGTTCAACTATTGCTATTGCTACTATATCTACTACTACTACTACTACTACTACTACTACTACTACTACTACTAACACTGCTATTACTACTATTGCTACAATAGCAACTACCACCACTTCTACTACTACTGCTAGTACTACTACAACTGCTACTACTATTACTTGTGCTACTACTACTTCTACTACTTCAACTACTACTACTACTACGACTACTGCTACTACTACTACAGCTACTACTACTACTTCTATTACTACTACTACTACCATTGCTACTATTGCTGGTACTACAACTATTGCTACTAGCTCTACTTCTACTACTGCTACTATTGTTGCTGCTCGTACAACATAAGCAACAACAACAACAACAACAACTACTACTACAACTACTACTATTTCGAATATTGCTGCTACTTAACTACCACTACTAGTATTGCTACTACTGCTAATTCTACTACGCCTACTGCTGCTACTACTTAAACTACTACTGCCACTACAACTCCTGCTGCTATTGCTATTACTGTTACTACTACTACAACTACTGCTACTGCAACTATTGCTACTTACTGCTACTACTGCTACTACTATTACTATTACTACTAGTACTTCTGCTGCTACTATTGCTACTACTACTAGTACTAATACTACTACTATTGCTGCTATGACTACTTCTACTACTTCTGCTACTACGATTACTGCAACTACTACTTATGCTACTACTACTACTCCTATTAATACTACTACTACCATTGTACTACTACTGTTGCTACTACCACTACTTCTGCAACTGTGACTACTACTATTGCAATTACGACTCCTACTACAACAACTACTACTACTATTACCGCTACAGCTGCTGCTACTTCTACTACCACTACTAGTACTACTACAACTAGTACTACTACTTCTACTACTACTGCTACAACTGCTGTTGCTGCTACTACTAATAATAATTTTACAACTACTATAGCTGCTACTACTTCTACTCCTGCGGCTACCACAACTCATGCTGCTCTTGCTGCTGTTGTTACAAATACTATAACTTCTACTACAACAACTACCGCTACTACTCGTAATACTACTATTACATCTACAACTAGTACTACTAGAACTAATACTACTTCTACTGCCACTACTATGACTACTTCTGCAACTTCTACTTCTCCTCCTCCTCCACCTACAAGTACTACTTCTCCTACT
>RXID01015793.1:0-34111 GCA_005019695.1 Trichopus zeylanicus subsp. travancoricus | reverse complement strand
GTGGGAGTTTTAGGAGTAGTAGTAGGAGTCGTAGTAGTACTAATAGTAGTAGTAGGAGTATTAGGATTAGTTGTAGTACTAATAGCAGTAGCAGCAATAGTACTTATGGGAGTATTAGTGGCTTTAGGTGTAGGAGTAGGAGTAGTCATAAGAGTAGTAGTAGTAGTGCCAGTCGGAGGAGGAGTAGTGGTAGTAGCAATTGTACTATTAGTAGAAGTAGTAGTAGTAGTACTAGTAGTAGCTGCAGTAGCAGTAGTAGTAGTAGTGGAAGTAGTAGTAGTAGTAGTAGTAGTAGTAGTAATATTAGTTGGAGTAGTAGTAATAGTAGTAGTAGTTGTTGTTGTTGTAATTATAGTAGTAGTAATAGTAGTAGCAGTTGTCGTAGTAGTAGTAGTGGCTATAGTTGTAGTGGGAGCTGGAGTAGTAGTAATGGAGTAACAGTAGCTGGAGTAGGGGCAGTAGTAGTAGTTGGAGTTATAATAGCAGTTGGAGTTGGAGTAGGAATCATAGTAGCTGTAGTGGTTGTAGTAGGAGGGGTAGTAGTAGTAGCAGTAGTAGGAGTAGGACTAGGATGGGTAGTAGTAGTAGTTGTAGTAGCAGTAGTAGTAGTAGTAGTAGCAGCAACAGTAGTAGAAGTAGTACTAGTAGCAGTTGTACTGCTAGTAATGTAGTAGTAGCCTTAATAGTCATAGTAGATGTAGTAGTAGTAGTACTAGTAGCAGGGGTAGTAGTAGGAGTAGTAGTAGGAGTGTTTGGAGTAGTAGTATTGGTACGAATAATAGTAGTAGTAGTGGTAGTAGTAGGAGTAGTAGTAGCAGAAGGAGTAGTTGCAATTGTAGTAGCTGTAGAAGTAGTAGTAGTTGTTGTTGTTGTTGTGGCAGCAGTAGTAGTAGTAGTAGTGGTAGTAGTAGTCGGAATAGTAGTAGTTGTAGTAGTAGGATTGGAGTACGAATGGTAGTTCAAGTAGCAGAAGCAGCAGCAGCAGTGGTAGTTCTTGTAGTAGCAGTAGGTGTAGGAGTAGGGGTAGTATTAGGAGTAGTAGTTGGAGTTGGTTTATTTGTAGGAGTAGTGGTTGTTGTTGTTGTTGTTGTTGTAGTGGTGGTAGTAGTAGTAGTAGTAGTAGTTGTTGTTGTTGTAGTAGTTGGAGAAGGGGCAGTAGTAGTAGTGGGGGTGGTAGAAGCAGTAGTAGTCGGATTAGTAGTTGTAAAAGTTGCAATATTAGTAGTTGTTGTAGTAGTAGTAGTAGTAGTAATCGTAGTAAGAGCTGAAGTGGTAGCAGCAATAATAGTAGTAGTAGCTACAACAGCAGCGATTGTTGTAGTGTAAATTGTGGTAGCAGTAGTAGTAGTAATCGACGTAGTAGTAGGAGTAGTTGTTGGTGTTGTAGTGGTAGTAGTAATAGCGATAGCAGCAGCAATAGTAGTAGTAGTAGTAATAGTAGCAGTAGCAGCAATAGCAGTTGTAGTAGGAGCAGTAATAGTAGAAGCAGTAGTAGTAGTGGTAGTTGTAATAGTAGTTGTATCAATAGTAGCAGTAGTAGTGGTAGTACTAATAGTAGTAGTTGTAGTAGTAGTAGCAGCAGCAGTAGTAGTAGTTGTTGCAAAAGTAGCAGTAGAAGTTGTAGTTGTAGTAATTGTAGTAGTTGCAGTAGTAGCAGCAGCAGCAGTAGTAGTTGTTGTAGCTATAGCAGTAGAACTAGTTGTAGTAGTTGTTGTAGTAGTAGCAATAACAGTATAGTTGTAGCAATCGTAGCCAGTAGTAGCAGTAATAGTTTAGTAGCAGTAGTAATGGTTAATGTAGTAGTAGATTGGTTAGTAGTAGTTGTTTGTAGTTTTAATAGCAGTAGTGTAGTAGTAGTAGTTTGTTGTTGTAGTAGTACTAGTAGTGACTCGTAGTTGAATTAGTAGCACACTGCAGTCGCGGAGTTCCAGATTAGTCGTTAGTTAGCCAGCAGTAATAGTTAGCAGTACGTTGTAGTAGTAGTAGTAGTCGTGGTAGTACTAGTAGTAGTAATAGTGGTAGTGGTAGGTAGTGGTATTAGTAGTAGTAGTAGTAGTAGGAATGTAGTAATAGCAGTTGTTTTAGTGGTAGTAGTTGTTGTTGTAGTAATAGTAGTTGCAATAGTTGTAGAAGTAGCAGCAACAGTAGTAGTGGTGGTAGTAGTTGTTAAAGCTGTTTTAGTTGTAGAAGTACCTGTTGTAGTAGTAGCATTAGTGGTAGTAGCAGAGCAGCAACAACAGTTGTAGTAGCAATAGTATTAGTAGTAGTTATTGTTGTTGTAGTAGGAGTCGGTGTAGGAGTAGGAGTAGGAGTAGGAGGAGGAGAAGTTGTTGTAGTAGTAGTAGCAGCAGCAGTAGTAGTAGTCATAGCAGTAGTAATTGTAGTAGTAGGACCAGTAGTTGTGGTAGTAGTGTAGTAACAGTACCAGTAGTTGTGGTAGCAGAGGTACTAGTAGAAGTAGTAGTTACAGTAACGACAATAGTAGTAGCTGTTGTAGTAGTATTAGTAGTAGTAGTTGTATTAGTAGAAGTAGTCATAGGAGTTGTAGCAATTGTTGTAGTAGTAGGAGTAGAAGTTGTAATAGTAGTAGTAGTGGCAGTAGTAGCAGTAGTAGTAATAGGAGTAGTAGTAGTAGGAGTAGTAGCACTCGTAGTAGTAATAGTAACACGAGTAGTAGTAGTAGCAGTAGTAGCAGCAGTAGTAGTAGTAGTAGTAGTAGTCGCAATAGTACTAGTAGTAGTGGCTGTAGCAATAGCCATATTAGCAGTAGTAGCAGCAGTAGTAGTACTAGTAGTAGGAGAAGTAGTATTAGTAGTAGTAATAGCAACAGTAGTACAAATAGTAGTTGTAATAGGCGTAATTGCAGTAGTAGAAGCAGTACTAATAGTTGGAGCTGCAGTAGTAGAAGCAGTAGTAATAGTTTTAGTAGGTGTAGCAGTAGTTGTAGCAGCAGCAGCAGTAGTAGGATCAACAGTTCTAATTGCAGCAGCAGTAGTAGCAGTTTTTGCAATAATAGTAGTAGTAATAGCAGTTGTTGCAGTAGGAGGAGGAGTAGTAGTAGTAGTAGCAGTAGCAGTAGTAGTAGTAGTAGAGGTAATAGTAGTAGTTGCAGCACTAGTAGCAGCATGTTAAATAATATTAGTAGTAGAATTTGTGATAGTAGCAGTAGTAGTAGTAGTAGTTGTAGCAGTAGTACAGTAAGTAGTAGTAATAGTTGTAATTGTAGTAGCTTTAGCAGTTGTAGTGGTAGTAGTACTAGTTGTAGGAGTAGCTATAGTAGTTGTTGTGGGAGCAGTAGTAGTACCAGTAGAGTTGCCACAATAGTAGTAGTAGTAGAATTAGCAAGAGTACAAGTAGTAGTAGTACAAATATTTGTAGTAGTAGTGGTGGTACCAGTAATAGTAGCTGTAATTGTAGTAGTAAAGTTAGTAGTAGTAGTTGTGGTATAAGTAATAGTAGCAGTAGTATTAGTAGTAAAAATAGTTATAGCAGTAGCAGTAGTAACAGCTATAGTAGAAGTAGTAGTAGTAATAGTAGTTGTAGCAGCAGCAGCAGCAGTAGTAGCAGTAGTAGTAGAAGTTATAGTAGTTGTAGCAAAAGTAGCAGTAGTTGTGGTAGTATCAGTCGCGGTTGTAGTAATAGTAGTAGTAGCTGTAGCCGTTGAAGCTACAGTCGTAACAGTAGTAGTAGCAATAGTAGCCGTAGTTGTAGTAGCAATAGTACTAGTAGTCGTAGTAGTAGTACAAGTAGTAGTAATTGTAATCGTAGTAGTAGTAGTCGTAGTAGCAATAGTTGCAGAAGTAGTAGCAGTAGTAGTAGTACTAGTAGAACTAGTAGTAATAGTTGTTGTATTAGTAGTTTTTGTGCTAGCAGTTCTAGTTGTTGTTGTTGTTGTTGTAGTAGTAGTAGTAGAAGTGGTGGTGATAGTAGTAGTAGAAGTAGGAGAAGTGGTAGTAGTAGTTGGTGTAGGAATAGTAGTAGTAGCACAAGTAGATGTAGGAGTACTATTGCTGCTACTTCCACTACTATTGCTACTACTTCCATGGCTACTGCTACTATTGCTGCTACTACAACAATTGCTACTGCTGCTACTGCCACAGCTATTATTTATTCAATCGCTACTACTATTACTACTGCTAATTCTATTACTATTATTACTACTGTTGCTGTTGCTGCTGCTTATACAGCTACTGCTACTACTAATTCTACTATTACTACAATTGCTAATACTAGTGATAATACTACAAACACTACAACTAGTACTACTATTTCTCCTACAACAACAACAACAACTACTACTACTACTCCATCTCCTCCGACAATTATTGTTGTTACTGCAACTATTACTAATATTACTACTACTACTGCAACAACTGCTACTACTATAACCACTACTACTTCTGCTACTAAAGCTACAACCATTAGTACTACTACTGCTGTTACTGCTACTGCTACAAATTCTGATACTACTACTACTACTAGTACTACAAATATGACTATTACTGTTATACCTACTACCGCTACTACCACTTCTCCAACTACAAATACTTCTACTATTACTACTCCTATGACAGCTACTACTACTATTGCTATGACTACTATAACTACTACTAATAATAATAATAATACTACTACAACAACTACTCTGATGACTAATACTACAATTACTCCCACTACCATTGATACTATTATTACTACTACTACTTCTACAACTCCTAACACTCCTACTACTGCCACTACAGCTGCTGCTACTATCACAACTACTACTTCGGTTACTACAACAACAACAACAACTGCTACTATTACTTCTACTATTATAATGACTACTACTACTGCTACTACTACAACTACGACTGCTACTACTAATACTACAACTGCTGCTATAACAACAACTATTACTACCACTAATATTACTACTTCTACAGCTACTACTACTCCTACTACTACTATAACTACTACTATTCCTACTATTACTACTACTACTACTACTATTACTCCAACTCCTACTCCTACTACTGCTATTACCACAACTCCGACTACTATACTCCTACTACTACTACTAATATGACTACTGCTATTCCTACACCTACTCGAACTCCTACTGCTACTACTACAAATACTACAAGTACTATTACTATTAAGACTACTACTAACACTACTCCTCCTCCTCCTCCTACTACTACTGATATTCCTACTCATACTCCAACTCCTATTGCCACTACTACAAATACTACAACTATTGCTACTACTACTATTACTAAAAATACTACTACTACTACTAACACAACCACTAATACTAATAATGTAACTACTGCTGCTACTGCCGCTACCACCACCACCACTACTACTACTGCTACTACTACTACTGCTACTACCACTACTACTACTAGTATTACTACTACTATTACTACTACTACTACTACAACAACAACAACTACTACTCCTACTTCTACTGCTACTCCAAGTACTACTACAACTACTTCAACTACTACAACTATGACAACGATTATTACTATTTCTATTACTTGTTCTACTGCTACTACTACTAGTAGTACTACAACTACTACAACTTCTACTATTGCTACTACTGCTACTACTCCTAGTACTACTACTCCAATTACCATCACTACTACCACTACTACTACTACTACCACTACTACTGCTACTACTACTCTACCACTTCTACTGCCACAACTACTGCTACCACTACAACAACTACAACTCCTACTACTGTTCCTACAACAACTCCTTATAATATAACTACAACTCTGGCTACTACAACAACTACTAGTCCTACTCCAACTTCTACTGCTACTACTTCTACAACTGCAACTACTCCTACTACTACAACTCCCACTAGTGCTACTACTACTACTACAACTACTACTACTACTAATACTAGTATTACTATTACTACCACTACTTCTACTACTACTACAACTACTACTCCTACTACTACTATTGTTCCTACTACAACTAGTACACCTAGTACTACTTTGCAACTACTACCGCTATCGCGGCTACTACTACTACTAATACTACTATTGCTACAACTACTGCTACTCCCACTACTCCAACAACTAGAGCTCCAACTAGTACTCCTACCGCACACCTACTAATACTACTACTACTACAGGTACTACTACTATTACCACTACTACTACTACTACTACTACTACTACTACTGTTGCTACTACTAATGCAACTGCAGGTACTAGTACAACTTCTACTATTACTACTACTTCCACTACTAATACTAATACTACTAGTAGGAGTACTACCATTATTATTTCTACTCCTACTATTACTCCTACTACTACTCCTACTACTACTACTAATACTACTTGTACTACGGCTACTACTACTACTACTACTACTACAACAACAACTACTACTACTACTAACACTAACACCACTACTACTACTACTACTACTACTACTGCTACTACTACTACTACTACTACTACTACTACTACTACTATTGCTGCTGCTGCTGTTGTTGGTGCTACTACTACTCCTACTCCTACACCGACTGCCACTGCTGCTCCTACTAATAGAATTACACCTACTATTACTAATACTACTACTAATCATCATACTCCTGCTACTACTGCTACTACTACAACTATTACTGCTACTACTTCTCCTACTACTACTAGTGCTACTACTACTTGTAGCACGGCTACTACTACTACCAGTACTACTATTGCTGCACTACTGCTTCTACCACTACTCCGACAACTGCAACTCCAACTAATACTCCTACTACAACTTCTACTAATACTACTATTACTACTATAGCTACTACTACAACAACAACTATTACTACTCCTACTACTGTTGCTACTACTAATGCAACTACAGCTACTAGTACAACTTCCACTACTACTACTACTGCTAGTTGGAGTACTACCACTACTATTTTTATGACTACTGCTACTCTTGCTGCTACTCCTACTACTACTACTAATACTACTTTTACTACTACTACTACTGCTACTACTACTACTACAACTACAGCTACTACTGCAACAACAACAACTACTACTCCTACTACGGGTGCTACTACTATTAACACTAACACTACTACTACTACTACTACTACTACTACT
Organism: Trichopus zeylanicus subsp. travancoricus; assembly: GCA_005019695.1. Taxonomy (NCBI): domain Eukaryota; kingdom Viridiplantae; phylum Streptophyta; class Magnoliopsida; order Dioscoreales; family Dioscoreaceae; genus Trichopus; species Trichopus zeylanicus. Next base: position 26,999 of record RXID01015793.1, on the reverse strand, counting down.
ACTACTACTTCTGCTACTACTGCTGCTACTACTACTATAACTACTCCTACTACTACTCCTATTTCTACATCGACTGCCATTACTACTCCTACAAATAGTATTACAGCTACTATTACTAACATTACTAGTAATCCTAACACTCCTACTACTACTACTCCTACTACTACTATTACTGCTACTACTCCTCCTACTACTACTACAACTTGTAGCACTCCTACTACAACCACGGCGGCTGCTGCTATTACTGTAGCTACTACTGCTACTAATACTACTACTCTTGCTATAAATACTACTATTGCTACCACCACCACCACCACTACTACTACTACTATTACTACTACAACTACTACTACTACTACTACTACTTCTACTCCTACTACTCCTACTCCTATACCGACTACCACTACTGCTCCTACAACTATTATTTTTGCTATTGCTACTAATACAGCTACTAATCCTTATACTCCTACAACTACAACTATTACTACTTCTACTCCTTACACTCCTACTATTGCTACTACTTTTGCTACTACTACTCTAGCTACTACTACTACTACTACTACCACCACTACAACTACTTCTGTTGCCATTAATACTACTACTACAGTAGTACTAGTACTAGTACTAGTACTACTACTACTACTACTACTACTACTACTACTATTACTACTACTACTACTACTCCTACTGCTACTACTTCTATTTCTACTACTACTATTGCTACTCCTTTTACTATTACTACTACTACTACTACTCCAGCTGCTTCTATTACTACTACTACTAGTACTACGCCAGCTTCTATTACTACTACAATTACTATCATTGCTACAGCTACTACTCCTCCTCCTACTACTACTTCACTCACTACTATTGCTGCTACTAATACTGCTACATTTTCTACTACTATGACTAGTACTACTACTACCACCACAACTTCTACTATGACTATTGCTGCTACAGGTGCTACTGCTACTATTACTGTTGTTGCTGCTATTGCTAATACTACTACTACTTCTACAACAACTACTACTCCTACTATAACTATTACTACCACTACAACTGCAGCTACTACTAGTATTATACTGCCATTACTACTACTACTACTTTTGGTGCTACAGTTGTTGTTGCTTCTCTTGTTGTTGTTGTTGTTGTTGTTGTTGTTGCTACTACTACAACAACCACAACTTCACCTACTATAACTATTATTGCTACTACTACTACTACACTACTAATGCTACTGCATGTACTACAACCACTACAAGTACTACTTGTATTACTTTTGTTGCTACTACTACCGCTTCTACTAGTGCTACTACTGCTGCTACTACTACTACCACTACTACTACTACTACCACTACCACCACCACCACCACCACTACTACTACAACTACAACTACTACTACTACTGTTGCTACTGCTACCACTGCTACTGCTACTATTGCTACTAGTACTACTACTACTACTGCAGCTATTACTACTAGTAGGGCTACTACTCCTACTACTCCTACTTCTACTATTACTAATACTACTACTGCTACCACTGTTGTTGCTAATACAACCATTACTACTACTACTACTATGACTGTGACTACTACTTCTAGTATTTCTCCTACTATTGTTATAACTACTACTATGACTACCACTACTGTGGCTACTAATACTACTTCCGCAACAACAACAACTACTACTGCTATGGTTGTTGTTGCAGCTACTACTGCTACAATAATAAGAACTACAACTACTACTACTACAACTGCTACTACAATGACTATTGCTTCTACTACTACTTTTACAACTATGACTGCTCCAACTTTTATTACTACTACTACTATTGCCACTACTACTACAACGATTGTTGGTACTATTGCTACGACTACTACTACTGCTACTATTATTACCATTGCGACTGTTGCTGCAACTTCTACTAGTACTTCTACAGCCACTACTACTACTAATACTGTTACTACTACTACCACCATTACCACTACGGCTACGACTACTACTACCACTACTACTACTACTACTACTACTACTACTACTACTACTACAGCTGCTAGTGTAACTGTTGCTCTTGCAGTTACTACTACTACTATATCTTCTACTACTGCTACTATTGCTGCTACTGCAGCTGCTCCTACATGATCTACTGCTACTACTACTACACTACTACTGGTACTTCTGCCGCTGTTGCTACTACTACTACTACAGCTGCTGCTACTACTGCAACTACTACTATTATAACAATAACTTCTACTACTACTACTTTTGCTACTAGAACAATTGCTACTACTCCTACCAGTACTACCACTACTATAACAACAACAACAACTACCACTACTACTACTAGTACTAGTACTACTACTACTACCACTATTACTGCTACTATAATAACTACTACTACCACTACAACTACTGCAACTACCACTACTACTACTACTCCTATTGCTGCTACTACTACCACTACTACTACTCCTAATACTATTACTACTACAGCAACTATGACTACCACTCCTAATAATACTACTACGACTACTATGACTACTATTACTACTACAACGACTACCACTACAGCTACTACTATCGCTACTATTACTACTATTAATACTTCTACGACTTCTACCACTACTTCGACTGCTAACTAGTACAACTGCTACTATTACTACTACTACCACTACTACTACTACTACTACAACTTGTACTACCACTACTACTACTACTTCACCTGAAACTCCTACTATAGCATCTACTTCTTCTACTATGACAGCTGCTGCTGCTACTACCACAACTATTTTTACTATTTACTACTATTACAACTACTCCTGCTACCATTACTACACCTACCAATCCTTCTACCACTACTACTGCTACTATTTTTACTACTGCTATTGTGACTTTTCCTACTCCTTCTAATATTACTACTACTACTACTATTATAACTACTATTACAACTCATACTACTTCTATACTACTACTACTTCTACTACATATTTTACCACTACTAATACTACTACTACTATTGGTATAACTAATACAACTTCTGCTATGGATACTACTACTACTACTAAAGCTGCTGATGCTACCGCTCTACTATTACTGCTGCTACTACCACTACTACTTGTATTGTTGTTGCTGCTACTACTACTTTTACCACTACTAATGCTGCTACTGCTACTACTACTCCTACTACTATTACTTCAACAACTCCTACTAGTACTACTATAACTATTACAAATCCTACTACTACTACTACAAATGCTACCCCTACTACTACTCTAACTACTACAACTACTGCTGCTACATTAACAATTACTACTCCAACTACTGCTGCTACTACTCCTACTCCTACTGTTAATACTACTACTATTACTACTGTTGCTACTATAACTAGTACTACTCCTTTTACAACTATTACTACTACTGATGCTACTACTACTACTACTACTGCTGCTGCTGTTGCTGCTTCTATTACTAGTATAAATGCTACAACTACTACTGCTACTACTACTACTAATACTACTATTACTAATACTACTACTACTAATACTAATGTTGTTGTTGCTGCTACTACTACTACTACTACCAGCACCACCACTACTACTACTACTCTTGCCACTCTAACTATTGTCACTTCTGCTGTCGCTGCTTCGACCACTAGTACTACTACAATAACAACAACAAATACTACTACTACTCCTCCTCCTCCTAGTACTACTACTACTACTACTAATACTACTACGACTACTACTACTACTACTACTAATATTACTACTTCTGCTGCTACTACTACTGCTACTACTACTGCAACTAGTACTAATACTACCACTCCCACTTCTTGTCCAACTACTACTACTACTAATCCTATTTCCACTACCAGTATTACTACTACTGCTGTCGTTGTTGTTGCTACAGCTTGTACTACTACTGTAACCACTACCATTTCTATTACTACAACAACTACTACTACTAGTACCACTACTACTACTTTCGATATTATAACTACTACTACAACAATAACTACTACTACTGCCACTACTACTTCTGCTACTACTGCAACTAATGTTGCTGATGCTGCTACTCCGACTATGATAACAACAACTACTATTACTACTACGACTACTACACTATAACTACTATTGCTACTACTACTACTCCAACAACTCTAGCTGCAACTACTACTAGTACAACTTTTACTACTAGTACTACTAATACTACTATCGCTACTACTACTACTGCTACTACTACTGCAACTACTACTATTACTACTACTCCTGCTACTAGTAATACTACTGCTACTGCTACTTCGAATTTGACTATTACTACTGCTGCTGCTGCTACTACTACTACTACAACTTCTACTACTATTACTGCTACTACTATTACAACTTCTACTACCACTCCTACCACTACTACCACTACTACTACAAGCCCAACTACTACTACTACTACAGCTACTACTACTACTTATACTAAGACAAGTAGTAGTACCATTTCTACTATTACTACTACTACCACCACTGCTACTACCACCACCACACCTATTACTACTAGTGCTACTACTAGTACTATAACTACTACAGCATCAACTACTACTAGTACTACTAATACTACTATCGCTACTACTGCTACTGCGACTACTACTGCAACTACTACTATTACTACTACTCCTGCTACTACTAGTAATACTACTACTGCTGCTACTACTACTACTACAACAACTTCTATTACTATTGCTACAGCTGCTACTACAACTTCTACTACAACTCCTACCACTACTACTACAAGCCCAAATACTACCACTACTATAGCTACTACTACTACTTCTACTAAGACAAGTAGTACTACCATTTCTACTACTACTACTACTACCACCACTACTGCTACCACCACCACACCAATTACTACTAGTGCTACTACTAGTACTACAACTACTACAGCATCGACTACTACTAATACTACTACTATGGCTCCTACTCCTACTACTACTACTACCAATACAACAGCTCCTCCTAGTACTACTCCTACTGCTACTACTCCAACTACTACTACTACAATTACTACTGCTACTACTCAAACTACTACTACAACTACTTCTACTACTACAACTACAACAATAGCTACTACTGCTACTCCTACTACTACTACTTCTATTACTAGAACTGCTGCTCCTACCCTATTTACTATTACCACTACTACTACTATTGCTCCAGCTCCTACTACTACTACTATTACAACTACTACTACTGCTACTCATACTTCTGCAACTACTACTACTTCTGCTACTCCTACTAATTCTTCAACCACTAGCAGTAGTAGTAGTAGTAGAAGTAGTAGTAGGAGTAGCAGTAGGAGTAGGAGTTGTAGTAATTGTAGCAGTAGTAGTGATACTAGTAGTAGTACTAGTGGTAGTAGTAGTTGTAATCATAGTAATACGAGTAGTAGTTCCAATGGTAGTAGTAGTACTAATAGTAGTCATAGTAGCGATTCAAAGGACTACTACACTATTCCTCCTGATAATACTACTACTACTACCACTAATACTACTACTGCCACTGCTGCTACTGTTGCTGCAAATACTACTACTACTACTATGGCTATGACTAGTTGTAGTTATAGCTGTTGAAGCAGTAGTAGTAGTAGCAGTAGTAGTAGTAAGAGTAGTAGCTATAGCATTTATAGTAGTGGTAGTAGAAGTAGTAGTAGTAGTTACACTTGTTGTAGTAGTAGTAGTAGCAGCAGTAGTGGCAATAGTAGTAGCTGAAGTAGTAGCAATAGTACTAGTAGTAGTAGTAGAAGTAGTCGCAGTAGTAGTTGCAGTAGTAGTCATAGTAGCGGGAGTGGTCATAGTAGCAGGAGTGGTCACAGTAGTAGTTGCAATAGTAGTAGTTGCAGTAGCAGTACTTGTAGAAGAAGTAGTAGGAATAGCAGTATTATTAGTAGCAGCAGCTAGAGCAACAACAGTAGTAGTAGTACTAGTTCTAGTAGTATTAGTAGTAGTTGTAGCACTAGTAGTCATAGTAGTAGCAATAGTAGTAGTAGTTGTAGTAGCAGTCACAGTAGTAGTAATAGAAATGGTAGTTGCAGTAATCATAGCAGTTGTAGTAGCAGGATTAATTATTATTGTAGTAGTAGTAGTTACAGTCATAGTAGTAGCTATTGTAGCAGAAGTAGTAGTAGTAGCAGTCATAGACGTAGTTGCAGAACTACTACTAGTAGTAGTAATAGTAATACTAGTTGAAGTAGTAGTTGTAGTATTAATAGTATTAGTTGTCATAGTAGTAGCAGCAGTAGTAGTAATAGCAATAGTAGTATTAGTTGAAGTAGCGGTAGTTGTAGTAATGGAAGTAGTAGGAGTTGTAGCCGTAGTAAGAGTAGAAGTAGTAGTAGCAATAGTAGTAGTAGCAGTAGTAGTAGTACTAATAGTAGTAGTTGTTGTAGTATTAGTAGCAGTAGTAGTAGTAGTAGTAGCGATAGCACTAATAGTAGCAGAAGTAGTTGTAGTAGTTGCAGTAGTAGCAGTAATAGATGTTGTAGTAGTGTAGTATCAATAGTTGTAGTAGTGGAAGTAGAGGTAGTAGGAGTAGTAGTTATTGTAGTAGCAAGAGAAATAGTAGCTGTAGTAATCATGGTAGTAGTAGTAGATGTATTAGTAGTAGCTGTAGTTGTTGTAGTCATAGTTGTAGCTATAGTAGTAGAAGTAGTAGTAGTAGCAGTCGTAGATGTAGTTTCAGAACAATTAGTAGTAATAGTGTTAGTAGTAATAGCAGTAGTAGTATTAGTTGAAGTAGCTGTAGTTGTAGTAACAGAAGTAGTAGTTGATGTAGTAGTTGTAAGACTAGTACTTGTAGTAGCCTTAATAGTAGTAGGAGCAGCAACAGTAGTAGTATTAGTAGTAGTAGTAGAAATAGTAGTAGTAGCAGCAGCAGTCATAGGTGGAATAGTAGTAGTGGCAATCGGAGAAGTTGTAGTAGTAGTGGTAGTGGAAGTAGTAGTAGTAGTAGCAGTTGTAGCAGTAGCAATAGTAGTTGTAGTAGTAGTGGTAGTTATTATTGTAGTAGTGATAGAAGCAGTATTAGTAGCAGTAGTAGTAGTAGGAGGAGGAGGAGGAGGAGGGATAGTAGTAGAAATAGTAGTTGTAGTAGCGGCAGCAGAATTACTATTGGTAATCCTACTCCTATATATGCTACTACAACTACTACTCCTACTGCTACTGCTATTGCACTTCTCCTACTACTACTACTTACTACTACCACTTCTACTACTACTACTACAATTATTACTACTACACCTATTCCTGCTTTTGCTACTACTACTACTACTCCTACTCCTACTATAGCTACTCTGAATCTTATTGTTGCTGTCGTTGCTACTAGAACTTCTTCTACTGCTTCTGCTATTGCTGTTGCTACTACATCTATAGCTACTCCTACTACAATGACTAATACTGCTACTACTACTACTAGTATTAGTACTACTTGTCTTACTACTGCTACAACTATAGCAATGACAACTACGACCACTACCGCTAATACTACTATTACTGCTCATATGGCGACAAGTACAATTGATACGACTACTACAACAACTATGAATACTATTACTACTCTTCTGCTTCTTCTTCTTCTACTACTACTAATCCTAACGCAACTACAACTACTTCTACGACTACTGCTACTGCTACTGCTACTACTATTACTATTACTACTACTACTACTACTATGACTACTACTATTCCTACTCCTACTCCGACTACTACTTCTACTACTCCTACAACTACTATTTTTACTACTACAAGTACAATGGCTACTTCTACTTCAACACCGACTCATACTATTACTACTACAACAACTAATAGTAATATTACTACTATTGCTACTACTACTACTACTACTATTACGACTACTACTACTACTAGTAGTACTAATACTACTATTGAGACAACTACTACAAATACTACTACAAGTACAACTATTACTCCTACTAGTACTCCTACTACGACTATAACAATTACGGCTACTGCTGCAACTACTATACCTACTAGTACTGTTTCTACTACGACTGCTATCGCTACTACTACTATAATGTCTTCCGCTACTACTATAGCTACTGATACTACTACTCCGATTACAACCACTACTACTAATAATGCAACTACTATTAATGATGCTGCTGCTACTACTAATTCTACTACTAGTACAACTGCAATTACTACTACTCCTTCCACTATTGCTACTACTACTACCACTACAATTACTAATACTACTACTGCAACTATTCTGCTCCTACTCCTACTCCTACTACTTCTACTCCTACTACTACCACTACTACTACTACTACTACTACTACTACTCCTGCTACTACTACTACTAATACTACTCTTACTTCTCCTACTAACACTACTACAACTACTACAAGTACTGCTACAATGATCAATACTACTACTACTACTACAAGAACAAGTACAACAACTACTACTACTATTATGACTACAACTACTACTACCACTACTACTACGACTACTACTACTACTACTACTACTACTACTACTTCTTCTTCTTCTAGAACTGCTACTACTACTTCCACTACTAATACAACTGCTACTATTACTACTCCTACTACAGTTGCGACTACTACTACTAATACTAACACTACTAATACTAATACTAACACTCCTATTATTTCTACTGCTACTAGCACTACTACTACTACTACTGTTGTTGTTGTTGCTATTGCTGCTACTACTACTATTACTACTACTACCAATAATACTGCTACAACAACAACTACTACTACTATCACCCCTACTGCTGCTGCTGCTACTACTACTACTACTACTACTACTACTACTACTACTACTACTACTACTACTACTACTACTTTACTTCTACTGCTACTGTCACTACTACTACATTACGAGTAGTATAATTGCTACTACAACTACTTCCACTACTACTAATACTACTCCTACTATGAATACTACTACAACAACTACTTTTACTAATGCTATTGTTGCTGCTACTACTAAAACATCAACTGCTACTGCTACAACTACCACTACAACTCCTATTTCAACTCCTCCTATAACTATATAGCTACAACTATTACTATTACTACTACTTCTACTACCATTGCTACTATTACCATTACTACTACAACAACTTCTCCTACTACTACTCCTACAATAACAACAACAACTACTACTACTACTGCTACTATGACTACTGTTACTATTGTTGCTACTACTACAATGATGACTACTATTACTACTACTGCTACTACTACTACTACTACGACTACTACTACTACTACTCCTACTACTACTACTACTACTACTATACTACTGCAACAATTACTACTACAAGAATTACTATTGCTCCTAGAACTACTACTTACACTACAACTATTGCTACTACCACCACTACTATGCCTACTGCAATTACTACTACAATTACTACTACCAATGCTACTACTACTACTACTCCTACAACTACTACAACTCCTACTACTATGACTATTGCTACTACTACTATAATTGCTACAAATTTTCCTACTACAATACTAATATTGCTACTACTACTACTACTACTACTACTACTACTACTACTACTACTACTACTACTACTACTACTAGTCTACTACTTCTACAACTACAACAACAACAACAACAACTACTACTACTACTACTGTTGCAACTACTACTATAGCTACTACTACTAGTGCTATTGCTACTACTATAACTGCTACTACAACTACTACTACTAATACTATGACTACTACTTCTACTACTACTGCTGCTACTACTATGACTACTACTACTAATACTACTACTATTACTACTACTACTACTACTACTATTGCTGCTACTACTACAACAACAATAATAATAACTACTACTACTCCTACTGCTACTACTGCTATGACTATTGCAACAAGTACTACTGCTACTTAAGCCACTATGGCAGTTACTAATAGTAGTAGGAGTGGGAGTCGTGGCAGTCATAGATGTAATAGTAGCAGTAGTTGCAGTAGGAGTAGCTGTAGTAATAGTAGTAGTACTAGAAGCCACAGTTTGAGTAGTAGTAGTAGTAGAAATAGTACTTACAATACTAGTAGTCATAGTAGAAGTAGCAGTACTAGTAGCAGATGTTATAGTAGTAGCAGTAGTAGTAAGAGTAGCAGCAGCAGTAGTAGTAGAAGCAATAGTAGTAAGAGTAATAGCAACATTAGTAGTAGCAGTAGTAGTATCAGTAGTAGTAGTAGTACTAGTAGTAGTATTAGTACTAGTAATAGTAGTTGTAGTAGTAGTAACTGTAGTACTAGTAGCAATTATGGTAGTAGTTGTGGTAGCCATAGTAGTTGCTGTTGTAGGAGGAGCAGTAGCTACAGCCATAGCAGTAGTAGTTGTTGTACCTATATCTATAATAGTAGCAGTCGTTAGAGTACTAGTAGTAGTAGTAGTAATAGTAGCTATAGTAGTATTAGTTTTAGTAAGAGGAGTAGGTGTATGAGTAGGAGTAGCAGTAGGACTAGGAGTAGTAGCAGCAGCAGTAGTATTAATAGTAGTAGTAGTAGTAGTAGTAGTAGTAGTAGTAGTAGTAGTCGGAGGAGCAGTAGTACTAGGAATAGTAGTAGTTGGAGTAGTAGTACTAGGAATAGCAGTAGTAGGAGGAGGAGGAGGAGTAGTAGTAACAATAGTAGCAGCAGCAGCAGTAGTAGTAGTAGTTGCAGAAGTAGAAACAGTAGTAGTAGTAGTAGTAGTAGTAGTAGTAGCAAAAGTCATAGTATAAACAGTGCTAGTAGAAATAGTAGGAGTAGTAATAATAGTAATAGTAGCGGTTGTAGCAATAGTAGGAGTAGCAGTAGTAGTAGCTACAGAAGTAGTAACAAAAGTAGCAATAGTAGGAGTAACAGTAGTAGTAGCAGCGGTAGTAGTAGCAAAAGTAGCAGTAGCAGGAGTACTAGTAGCAGTAGTTGGAGTAGCAGTAGCAGTAGGAGTAGTAGTTGAAATAGTAGCAGTAGTAGTTGTTGTAGTAGTCATAGTAGTAGTAGTAAGAGTATTTGTATGAGTAATAGTTGTTAATATAGTGGTTGTAGTTGTTGTCATAGTAGCAGTATTAGATGTAGTAGTAGTAGTAAAAATCGGAGGAGTAGTTGGAGTAGTGGTAGTAATAGAAGTTGTAGCAGTAGTAGGAGTAATACTAGAAGTAGAAATAGTAGTAGTATTAGCAGCACTAGAAGTACCAGTAGTAGTACTAGTAGCGGTAAGAGTAGTCATAGGAGAAGTAAAACTTCTAGGAGTAGTAGTAGCAGTAGTAGTAGCAGCAGCAGCAGCAGCAGTAGTAGTAGCAGTAGTAGCAGCAGCAGCAGTAGTAGTAGTAGTTGTTGTTGTTGTAATAGTAGTAGTAGTAGTAATCGTACTAATCGTTATGCTAGTAGTAGTTATTGTAGTAGTAGTAGTGTGGTAATACGAGTAGTAGTAGTACAAGCAATAGCAGTAGCAGTAGCAATAACAGCAGCAGCAGCAGGACTAGTAGTAGTAGTAGTAGCAGTAGCAGTAGCAGTAGTTGCAATTGTAGGAGAAGTTTAGTTAGTTGTAGTAGTAACAGTAGCAGTATTATTTGTAGTATTAGTAGTAGTTGCAGGAGAAGTAGTGGTATTAATAGTAGTAGTTGTAGAAGTAGTAGTAGTAGTAGTATTAGTAGTAGTAGAAGTAGTTGTTGTTGTGGTAGGAGGAGAAGTAGTAGTACTAGTGGTAGTAGTTGTTGTTGTTGTTGTTGTAGTTATAGTAGAAGTAATAGCTGCAGTAGTTGTACCAGTAGGAGTAGTAGTAGTAGCAGTAGGAGTATTCATAGTAACAATAGTAGTAGGCGTAGTATTAGTAGTAGTAGTTGTTGTTGTTGTAGTAATAGTACGAATATCAGTACTAGTAGTAGTAGTAGCAGGAGGAGTAGTAGTAGTAGTAGGAGAAGTTTTATTAGTAGTAGTAGTCATCGTAGTAGTAGTAGTCGTGGTAGTAATAGTAGTAGTAGCAAATATAGGAGTACTAGCAGCAGTAGTAGTAGAAGCTATAATAGCCATTGCTGTAGTAGTAGGTGGAGTAGTAGTAGTATTTGTAGTAGTAGCAGTTGGAGTAGTATAAGTAGCATTCGGAGTAGTAGTAGTAGGCCTAGCAGTCGTAGTAGTAGAAGTAGTAGCAGTAGTGGTAGTAGTAGTAGTTGAAGTAGTAGTTGTCGCAATAATAGTAGTAGTAGTAGTAGTAGCTGGAGTAGTAGTGGTAGAGGTAGTAGCAGAAGTAGTAGTTGCAGTAGTTGTAGTAGCAGCAGCAGAAGTAGTAGCAGTAGTAGTTGTGGTAGTAGTAGTTGTTGTTGTTGTAGTAGTAGTAGTAGAAGTAGCAACTATAGTAGTAGTAGCAGTTGGAGTAGTTGTAGTAGTAGCAACAGTGCGAGAAGCCGGAGTAGTTGTAGTAGTAATTGTTGTAGCAGTAGTAGTAGTAGTAGTAGTAACAATAGTAGTAGTAGCAGTAGCAGCAGGAGTAGTAGTAGTTGTTGTACGTGATGTTTTAGTAATAGTTGTAGTAGTAATAGTAGTAGTAGCAGAAATAGTAGTAGTGGGAGTAGTAGTAGTAGAATCTGTAATAGCCATTGCTGTAGTAGTAGTTGTAGTAGTAGTAGTATTTGTAGTAATATTAGTAGTTGTTCTAGTAGTAGTAGTAGCAGCAGTAGTAGTAGGCGTAGTAGGAGTAGAAGTAGTAGGAGTAGAAGTAGTTGTAGTAGTAGTAGGCAAAGGAGTGAAGTAGTAGTAGTAGTTGTTGTTGTTGTAGTAGTAGTAGTTGCAGTAGTAATAGTCACCGTAGCAGTAATAGAAGTAATAGCAGTTGTAGTAGTTGTAGCAGCAGTAGGAGTATGAGTAGTTGTAGTAGTAGCAGCTTTAGAAGTTGTAGAAACAACATTAGTTGTTATAGTAGTAGTAGTAGTGGCAATGGGAGTAGTAGCAGTAGTAGTAGCAGTAGGAGTAGTAAAAGTAGTAGTTGTAGTAGTAGTTGTAGAAGTAGTTGTAGTAGTAGTACTAGTAGTAGCGGTAGTAGTTGTCGGTGTACCAGTGGTAGTAGTAGTAGTAGTAGAGTAGTAGTTGTAGTAGCAGTGGGAGTAGCTGTAGTAGTGGAAGTAGTAGTAGTTGTAGTGGTGGTGGTGGTGGTAGTAGTAGTAGTAGTAGCAACGGTAGTAGCAACAATAGTAGGAGCAGTAGTCGCGGTCATAGTAGTAGTACTAGAAGTACCCATAGCTATAGTGGTAGTATTAGTGGTAGCAGTAGTTGCCCTATTCGAAAGAGTAGCATCAGCAGCAGTAGTTATTGTTCGAGCAAAAGTAGTCATAGTAGCAGTAGGAGCAGTAGTAGTAGTAATGTAGTAGCACTAGTAACAGCCACAGTAGCAGTAGTAAAAGCACTAGTAGTATTGTAGTAGCATTAATAGTAGTGGTTGTAGTTGTAATAGTTGTAATAGAAGTATGTGTAGGAGTAGGTGTAGCAGTAGGAGTAGATGTAGTGGTAGTAGTACTTGTAGTGAGAGTACTAGTAGTAGTAATAGCAGCAGGGGTAATAGTAGTAAGAGTAACAGTTGGAGTAGTAGTAGTACTTTTCGTAGCAGTTGTACTGGTAGTAGTTAATCAAAGTAGGTATAGGAGTAGGAGTAGCAGTAGGAGTAGCAGTAGTAGTTGTTGTTGTTGTTGTAGTAGTAGTAGTAGTCGTAGTAGTAGTAGTAGTAGTAGTAGTAGTAGCAATAGTAGTAGTAGTACCAGTAATAGCAATAGTAGTAGCAGTAACAATAGTAGTAGTAATATTAGTAGTAGTAGAAATAGTAATAGTGGTAGTAGTGGTAGTTGAAGTAGTAGGAGTAGCAGTAGTAGCAGCAGCAGTAGTAGTAGTAGGCATAGTAGTAGTAGTAGTAGTAGTAGTAGTAGTAGTTGTTGTTGTTGTTGTTGTAGTAGTAGTTGTAGTAGTAGCAGCAGTAGTAGTAGTATTAGTAGTACTTGTTATAGCAATAGTAGTACTAGTACTAGCAGTAAGAGTAGTAGTAGGAGTAGTTGTAGTAATAGTTGTAGTTGTAATAATCGTAATTATTGTAGTACTTGTGGTAGTTGTAGTAATATTAGTTGTTGTTGTAATTGAAGTAGTAGTAGTAGTAGCAACAATAGTGGTAGTAGTAGCAGTTGTAGAAGTTGCAGTAGTTGTGGATGTAGTAGTAGTAGTAATAGTAGTAGTTATAGTAGTAGTAGTAGTAGTAGCAGTAATAGGAGTTGTAGTAGGAGCCATTACAGTAATAGTAGTAGGAGTAGCCGCAGCAGCAGCAGTAGTAGTAGCAGTAGTAGCAACGGCGGGGGGTAGTAGTTGTAGTACGTGTAGTAGTGGCAGTAGTTGTAGTAGGAGTATTAGGATTAGTAGTAGTCGTAGTATTAGTAATAGTAGGAGTAGCAATTGTAGGAGGAGTAGTAGTAGTAGTAATAGCAGTAATCGTAATAGTAGTACTAGTAGGAGAACAAGTAGTAGTACTAGTTGGATTAGGAGTGGGTCTAGTAGTAGGATTAGTTGTAGGAGTAGTAGTACTTATAGTAGTAGGAGGAGGAGGAGGAGTAGTACTAGCAGTAGTAGTGGTACTTGTTAGATTAGGAGTGGGACTAGTTGTGGTACTAGTAGGAGTAGTAGGAGTAGTAGTAGCAGCAGCATGAGTAGTAGTAGTAATAGTAGTTGTAACTGAGTGGTAGTTGTTAGATTAAGGGTAGTGGTGGTAGTAGGGGTTGTAGTAGTAATGGGAGTTGGAGTAGGAGTAGTAGTACTAGCTGTTGTAGTAGTAGTAGTAGTAGTAGTAGTAGTAGTAGTAGGATTAGTAGCAGAAATTATTGTAGTAGTAGTAGTAGTAGTAGTAATAGTAGCAGTAGTTGTAGTAGTTGTAGCAGTAGAACTAGTAGTTGTAGGATTAGGAGCAAGAATTGTTGTTGTAGTAGTAGACGTTGTACTTGAAGTAGAAGTAAGTAGTAGCAGCAGAAGTAGTAGTAGTTGTGGTGGTTGTAGTAGCAGTAGTGGTAGAAATATGAGTAGTAGTTGTAGTAGTAGTAATAAGAGTAGAAGTCATTGCAGTAGCAGTCATAGCATTAGTTGGAGTAGTAGTCGTAGTACTAGTTGTTGTTGTAATTGCATTAGTAGTAGGAGTAGTAGTTGTAGTAATGGAAGTAGTAGTGGTGGTAGTAGTAGTAGAAGTAGTAGGAGTTGTAGTTGTAGTTGTTGTAGTAGTAGAGGTGGTTGTAGTAGTAGGAGGGGAAATAGTCAAGGTAGCAATAGCTGTAGTAATAGTAGTAGTAGTAGTAGTAACTGTAGCAGTAGCAGCAGTAGTAGTAGTAGCAGCAGCAATAGTAGCCGCAACTGTAGTTGTAGTAGTAGTAGTAGCAACAGTAAGAGTAGTTGCAATATGAGTAGCAATTGTAGTGGTAGGAGAAGTTAGGGTAGTAGCAGTACCAGTAGTAGTGTTAGTTGTAGTAGTAGGCATAGCAGCAGTAGTAGTAGGAGTTACTATTGTCGTAGTAGTAGCGACACTCATAATCGTAGTAATAGTTTTTGTGCCAGCAGTAGTAGAAGTAGAAGTAATAATATGAGTGGTACTAGTAATTGTAGTAGCAGTAGTAGCAACAGTAAAAGTAGTAATAGGAGTAGATGTAGTAGTTGAAGTAGTAGTAGTTGTAGTTGTAGTAATAGTAATAATAGGATTAGTAGTAGTAGTAGTAGTAGCAAGTGTTGAAGTAGTTGTAGTATTGTTAGCAGTGGTAGTAGTTGTAGGAGTTGAAGTAGAAGTAGAAGTAGAAGTAGAAGTACTAGTAGTAGTAGTAGTAGTAGCAGCAGCAGGAGGAGGAGTAGGAGTAGTAATAGGACTAGTAGGAGTAGAAGTAATAGTAGGAGTAGCAGGAGTTGTGGTAAGAGTAGGAGTAGTGGTAGAAGTACTAGTAGTAGTAATAGTAGCAGCTGCAGCAACAGCAGCAGTAGCAGCAATAGTAGTAGTAGTAGAAGGAGTAGTATTTCTATTATTAGGAGTAGTAGTAGCAGTAGTAGGAGTAGTAGTTGTTGTAGTAGTGATAGTAGTAGCAGTTGGAGTTGGAGTTGGAGTAGGAGTAGGAGCATTAGTACTAGTACTAGTAGTAGTAGTAGTAGTAGTAGTAGTAGTAGCAATTGCTACAGCTACGGTAGAAGTACTAGTAGAGGTAGTAGTGGTAGTAGTTTTAGCAGTAGTAGTAGTGGTTGTAGCGGTAGTTGATGTTGTAGTATTAGTTGTAGTGGCTGTAGTAGTAGTAGTTGCAGTTGTACTAGTAGAGTAGAAGTAATTGTAGTAGAAGGAGTAGTAGGAGTAAGAGTAGTAGTAGCAATACTAGGAGTAGTAGAACTAGTAGTTGTAGTAGTAGGTGTAGTAGTAATAGTAGTAGTAGTAGTGGTGGTAGAAGTAGTAGTAGTAGCAGCAGCAGCAGCAGCAGTAGTAGTAGTAGAAGTAGTAGTAGTAGTTTTAGTAGTACTAGTAGTAGTAGCAATAGCAGTGGTAGTAGCAATTGTACTAGTAGAGCAGTAGTAGTTGTTGTAGTGGTACTAGGAGTAGGAGTAGCAATAGTTGTAGTAGGAGTAGAAGTAGGGGGTAGTAGGAGAGTAGTAGGAGTAACAGTAGCAGTAGCACTTGTAGCTGTAGTAGTAACAGTAGTTGCAGTAGTGGTAGTAATACTAACAATAGTAGCATTAGTAGTAGTAACAATAAAAGTAATAGTAGTAGTATTAGTAGGAGTAACAATAGTAGTTGTTGTAGTTGCAATAGAGGCCGCAGGAGCAGCAACAGTAGTAGTAGGGGTAGTAGTGGCAGTAGTTGTAGTAGTCAGAGTTGGTATAGGAGTAGTAGTAGTTTGAGCAGTGGTACTAGATGTAGTGGTAGGAGTAGAAGTAGCAGTTGGAGTTGGAGTAGGATTAGGAGTAGTAGTTGCAATAGTAGAAGAAGTAGCAATAGTAGTTGTAGTTGCAGTAGTAGTACTAGTAGTAGTTGTAGTAATAGTAGTAGTAATAGCAGTAGTGGTAGTAGTAGTAGTAGGAGTAGTAGTTGAGTAGTAGTAGTAGTAGTAGGTGTATTAGTTGGAGTTGTAGTGGTAGTAGTAGTAGTCGTAGTAGTAGCACTAGTTGTTGTAGTAGTAGTAGTAGAAGTAATAGTAGAAATAGTAATAGTAGTAGTAGTAATAGTAGTAAGAGCTGCAGTGGCAGCAATAGCAGCATTAGTAGTTGTAGGAGTCAAAGCAAGAATAGTTGTAGTATTAGTAATACTATTAGTAATGGTAGTAGGAGGAGGAGTAGTAGTCGAAGCAGCAGTAGTAGTTGTTATAGTAATAGTAGTATTAGTAGTAGTAGCAGTAGTAGTAGTGGTTGTAGAAGCAATAGCAGCACTAGTAGCAATAGCAGTAGTAGTATGAGTACTAGTAGGTGTAGTAGTTGTTATAGTAGTAGAACTTGTAGTAGTAGTAGTATCAGTAGCAGTAGGAGGAATAGTTGTAGTTGTAGTAGTAGTAGTAATAGTATTATTAGTAGTATCAGTTGTTGTTGTTGTAGTAGAAGTAGTAGTAAAAAAAGCAGTACCAGCAACAGTACTTATTTAGTATAAGTAGATATAGTAGTAGTAGTAGTAGTACGAGTTGGGGTAGGAGTAGTAGTAGTAGTAGTAGTTGTACTAGGAGTAATAGCTGTAGGAGTAGTAGTAGTAGCAGCAGTAGTAGTAGGACTAGTAGTAGTTGTTGTACTAGTAGTAGTAATGGTAGCAGTAGTAGTAGTAATTGTAATAGTAGTAGGAGTAGCAGTTGCTGTAGCAATAGTTGTAGTCATAGCAGATGTTGTAATTGCATTAGTATTAGTAGTAGAAGTAGTAGTAGAAGCAGTAGAGTAGTTGTAAATATTCATATTAGTAGTAGTTGTAGTAGAAGTAGAAGTAGTAGTAGTGGTAGTAGTAGTAAAACTAGTAGTACTAACACTTGTAGTAGTAGTAGTAGTAGTAGGAGGAGGAGGAGGAGGAGTAGCAGTAGAAGTAGCAGTAGCAGCAGTAGTAGAAGTTGCAGTAGCAGTTAGAACAACAGCAAGATTAGGAGTAGGTGTAGAAGTAGTAGTAATCATCACAGTAGCAGTAGAAGTTGCAGTAGTAGCCGTATGAGTGGGAGAAGTGGTAGTAGTAGTAGGTGTCAGAATAGTTGCAGGAGTAGGAATAGTGGTAATTCTGCTGTTGCTGCTACTACTTACTACGTCTAATACAGCTACTACTGCTACTTCCACTATTGCTACTATTGCCACTATTACGACAACTACTGCTACTACTTCCACTACTATTGCTACTGCTGCAACTACTTCCATGGCTACTGCTTCTATTACTATTGCTACTACTACAACAATTGCTACTGTTGCTACTGCCACTACTATTACTTCTACAACTGCTACTATTGCTACTACTGCTACTTCTACTACTACTGTTACTACTACTGCTACTACTACTGCTTATATAGCTGCTACTACTACTACTGGTACTGCTACTACTACTAGTATTGCTACTAATTCTACTGTTACTACAATTGCTAATACTTGCAATACTACGACAAATACTACTACAACTACTACTACTTCTCCTACAACAACAACAACTACTACTACAACTCCATCTCCTGCTATGATTATTGTTATTACTGCTAGTACTGCTACAATACTACTACTGCTACTAATACTACTGCTACTACTACTAGTACTACTACAACTGCTACTACTACAACCACTACTACCACTGCTACTAATGCTACTACCATTACTACTGCTACTACTGTTACTGTCACTGCTATTACTTTTGATACTAGTACTATTGCTAGTACTACAAATACTGCTATTACAACTATAGCTACCACTGCTACTACTACTTCTCCTACTACTAATACTTCTCCTACTATTGCTACTTCTCCTGTTACTACTACTACTCCTCCTCCTCCTCCTACTACTATTACAACTCCAACTACTACTATTAATACCACTACTCCTACTATTACTAATACTAATATTGCTCCTACTACCACAGTTACTGCTACTGCTGTTACTACCACTACTATACCAACAACAACTACTACTCCTAACACTCGTACTACTACTACTATTGCGTCTGTTAATATTACTATTATTACAACTACTATTACAGTTACTACTGCTACAACAACTGTTACTACTAATACTACTACAGCTGCTTTAACTACTACTTCTACTACCACTAATATTACTACTTCTACTACAACTACTGCTACTAATACTGTGACTACTATTACTCCTTCTACAACTATTCCAACTCCTACTCCTACTACTGCTACAACCACCACCACCACCACTACTACTACTACTACTACAACAACAACTACTATTCCTACTATTACTATTACTACAACTACTATTCCTACTACTACTTCTACCACTACTATTACTACTACCACAACTACTACTGCAGCTGCCAATACTCCAACAACTACCACTCCTACTACTCCTCCTACTATTACTGTTACTACTATTACTACTACTAATCTTACTTCTACTCCTACTCCTACTACTACTGCTGGCACTACTCATACTCCTACTACTAGTACTACTATAGCTAGTAGCTCAACTCCTACTATTACCACAACAACAACTACTACTACGACTTCGACTAATGTGACTTTTGCTACTACTATTGCTACTCTACTACTACTATAACTACCACTACTTCTACTACTATTGCTACTACTACTACTACAACTAAAACTATTCTTACTTCTACTACTATTGCTGCTGCTATTTCTACTACCACTGCTACTATTACTGCTGCTGCTGCTACTGCTACCGCTATTACTCTTGCTACAACTGCTCCAGTTACTACAACTACTACTCAAATTACTACTTTTGCTACTATTACTACGAATATGCTACTACTCGTACTACTACTACTGTTACTACTATAGCTATTGCAGCAAAAACTACTACTACTTTTGTTGCTACTGCTTCTCCTACTTCTACTACTGTTACTACTGCTACTACTACTGCTACTACTACTACTACTATTGCTACTACCACTACTACTACTACTATTGTTACTACTACTACAACTACTACTACTGTCACTTCTACTGCTGCCACTACCACTACTACTACTATTTCTATTGCGACTTCTGTTGCTAGTACTACAACTATTACTACTACATTTACTTCTACTGCTACACTACTTCTGCTACAACAACAACAACTACTACTACTATTGGTGCAGCTACTACTACTACTGCTACTACTACTACTTCCATTATTACTACAACTTCTGTTGTTGCTACTACTACTATTACTGATCCTGCTAGTATTACTACTACTATTACTCCTACTACTACTAATACAACAACTACTACTATTACTACTGCTGCTACTACTACTGCTACTAGCACTTCCATTACTACCACTACCACTACTACTACTACTAGTGCTCGTACTACTACTACTACTCCTCTTAACTACTGCCACTACTACTGTTACTCGAACTAATACTTCGATAATTACTACTACTACAACTTTTACTACTACTAATACTACTGCTACTATTATGATAGTACTGCTGCTACTACTACTACTACTACAAGTATGAGTAATACTTCTACTACTACTTCCACTACTACTTCGACTACTACAGATATTACTACGATTGCTGCTACTACTACTACTGCTGCTACTGCTACTAGTACTACTACTACTACTACTGCTACTATGACAAAAACTACTACTAATCTTGTTGCTACTATTACTATTGTTGCTGCTACTACTACTACTAATCTTGTTGCTACTTTATTGCTACTAGTACAACAACAACAATAACAACGACAACAAAACTACTACTCCTACTACAACTACTATGACCTCTACTACTATTACTACAACTCCAACCACAATAACAACAACTACTACTACAGCTCCTACTACTACTACTACTAGCGCTATTACTCCAACTAGTAATCCTTCTCGTATATGTATTCCTACTACTACTCACTGTACTACCACGGCTACTACTACTACTACTACTACTTCTACTACTACTAGTACAACTACTACAGACTACTACGACCACTAATACTTACATCTACTACTACTACTACTCCTTCTACTTCTCTTACTACTACTACTGCTAGTAGTAGTAGTACTACCACAACTACTACTGCTATTGCTACTACTACTACTGCTACTACTACTACTATTGCGACTACTACAACTGCTATTGCTGCTTTTGCTCTTGCATCTATCACTACTGCTACAACAACAACTACTACTCCTATTACCACTACTATTACTACTACTACTACTACATCTACTGTTGTTGCTCCTTGAGCTACTAATATGGTGATTACTACTACTACTATTACTACTACTGCTGCTGCTACTACTATTATTGCTAATAGTTCTAGAACTAGTACTACCACTATTGTTGGTACTATTCCTGCTGCTGCTGCTACTACTACTACTACTGCAACTGCTCCTACTGCTACTACTCCTATCACTACTACTACTATAACTACTACTATAGCTACTACTACCGTGACTACTTCTGCTACTACTACTACTAGTAGTAGTACAAATGCTACTACTTCTCCTACTACTATTACTACTACTATTGCCACTACTACTACTACTATAACAAATACTACTAGTACGGCAAAAATAACTACTATGACTACCACTACTATAGCTGCTACAACTACTACTCTTAGTAATGATACTAGTACTACTGTTGCTTCAACTGCTACTGCTACTCCTATAACTACTATAGCTACTGTTGCTACTACTACTGCTACTACTCCAGCTGCTACTACTACTACTTGCACTACTATTGCTACTACTACAACTAATACTACTACTACTACTACTTCTGTTACTGCAACTACTACTACTCTTACAATTATTGTTGTTGCCACTACTTGTATTAGTATTAATACTACTACTACTACTACTACTTCTGAAACTACAACTAAGACTACTACTATTACTACATTTGCTACTACTGCTACTACAACAACCACTGCTACGACTGCGGCTATTATTATTACAACAACTACTACAACTATGACTACTACTACCTCTACTACTGCTATCACAACAACAACAACTACTACTACTAACAATAATGCAGCTGTTGCTCCAAATACTACTACTACCATTACTGCTACTATTACTACTACTAGTACTAATACTGCTACTACTGCTGTTGTTAATACTACGACTACTACTTCTACTACTACAACTATTACTACTACTTTCAATTAATACTACAGCTGCCACAAATGGTACTATTGCTTCTGTTACTACTATTGCTACGACTACTACAAGTACTATTGCTACGACTACTACTACTAACACTACTACTACTATTACTACTATGACTACTACTACTGCTATTGCAGCTACTGCTCCTACTACTAGTACTACTACTACTACCACAATCACTACTAAAACTGTTACTAGCACTACTACAAATACTATTGCTTCTGCTGCTGCTGCTACTACTACTACAAATACTATTGTCATACTACTTCTGTATTGCTGCTACTATTACTTGTACTATTGCTACTAACATTGCTCCTACTAATACTACTATTACTACTACAACTACTTTTGCTACTAAAACTACTTCTACTACTACTACTACTATTACTACTGCAGCTATTGCTGCTGCTACTACTATTACTACTATTACCGCTACTGTTAAAACGACTACTACTGTTGTTGCTGCTAGCTCTACTACTACTACTATACCTACTTCTCCTACTGCTACAATTGCTACTACAACTACTACTTCTGCTAGTACTACTACTACTTCTCCTACTTTTACTACTGCTACTACCACTACTACGACTACCATTATTATTATTGCCGCTACTATTGTTGCTACTACTATTACCACCACCACTACTACTACTGCCCCACCTACAACAACAAATACTGCTACTACTGCTACTGGTTCTATTTCAATTACTACTCCTATTACTGCTACTAATACTGCAACAACAACTTATGCTGCAACTACTACCACCACTCTACTATTACTACTGGTACTACTACTACAATTACAACTACTATTACCACTGCTACTACTACGACAACTACTTCTACTACAAGTACTACCACTACTACTACTAATGTTATTAATACTACTACTACTACTATACTATTATAGCTATTACTATACTGCTACTGCTACTACTGTTACTACAATTACTACTTCTACACTCCTGCTACTACTCCTAATACTACCACTACAACTTCTACTCCTACTACTACTCCTCCTATTACTACTAGTCCTACTAATATTGCTACTACTATTACATCTATTACTACTATTATTGCTACTATTGCTACTACTACTACTGCTACTACGATTACTATTACTATTACTACTACTACTTCTACTACTACTTCTACAACTACAACTCCTATTGCGACCATTATGACAACAACAACAACTACTACTACTATTGCTGCTATTATGACTATTACTACTACTTCTGCTACTACTGCTACCCCACAACTACAACAAGAACAACTACTGCTGCTGCAACTACTACTAAGGCTACTACTACTACTACTTCAGCTACTACCACTACCCCTACTACTACTACTACTACTACAGCACTACCACTACACTACTACTACAACTACTACTGTTGCTACTACTACTACTGGTACTCCTATTATTCATACTACTGCTGCTACAACTACTCCTACCTCTACTACAATAACTACAACTGCTGGCAAAACTACTACCTCTACTATAACGACTACTAGTACTACTACTTCTTCTAATACTACAACAACAACTACTACTACTACTACTACAACTCCTACTATTACTGTTACTACTACTACTGCTACTATTACTATTGCACCTACTCTGACTCCTGCTCCAACAACTATTCCTACAACAGCTTCTGCTAATACTACTACTACAACTATGACTACTCCTATTGTTGTAGCTACTACTACAGTTGCAACTACTTCTATAACTGCTACTCCTATTACTGCAACTAATACTACTACTGCTAATATTACTACTACTACTACTACTACTACTACTACTACTACTACTACTACTACTACTACTCCTGCTACAACTACTACTGTTGCTACTACTACTTCTACTACTACTGCTGCTGCTGCTGCTACTACTACTACTACTACAACTGCTATTCCTACTACTATATCGACTACTACTACTACTACGACTACTACTACTACAACTACTACTATTACTAGTACTAGCAATACTATAACTACTACTACCACTACTGCTACGACTACTACTACTACTACTACTGGCACAACTCCTACTAATCCTATTGCTATTGCTACTATTGCTATTGCTACTGCTACTACTAATAATACTGCTACTTCTTCTCCTACTACTTCTGCTGCTGCTGCTGCTGCTACTACCGCAACTATACTGCTACTGCTTCTACACCTACTACTACTACTATTGCGGCAACTATTCTTTCTACTGCTGCTACTCCTACTACTACTAATACTACTTCTCCAATTATTTCTACTACTACTACTACTACTACTACTGTAACTATACTCCTATTCCATCTACTAACATTACTACTCCTTCTACTTCTACTACCACTACTATTACTTTTGCTACTACTACTATTAGTACTACTACTTCTGCCACTACTACTACTGATGCTACAGCTGCTACTACTGTAGATACAACAACAATGACTACTACTACGACTAATACTACCACTTCTGCTACTACTGTTACTACTATAACTAAGACTACCACTACTACTACTACTACTACGACTAATACTACGACTTCGGCTACTACTATTACTATAATAACTAAAACTACTATTACAACTACGTTTCCCACAATAACAACTACAGCTCCTTCTTCGACTATTACAACTGCTGCTGCCACTACTACTACTACAACTACTCCTATTGCTAACACTACTACTTCTACCACTACTACCTATACTGCTACTACTGCTGCTACTACTGCTACCACTACTTCTAATACTACTACTGCTACAACTGCTACTACTACTACTATAGCTATCGCTACTACTATTACTACTATTGCCACTACTGCCAATACTACTATTGCTACTACCACTACTGTTACCACAGTACTACTACAGCTTCTACTGCTGCTACTACTGCTGCTACTTCTACTAATGCTACTACTAATAATACAAGTACTACTACTACTTTAACTACTGCTGCTTCTACTCAAACTGCTACTACACCTACTACGGCTACAACTACTATGACTACAACCACCGCTACTACTGCTACTACTGCTACAATAACAAAAACTACTGCTGCTGCTACTACTGCAACTACTACTACTAATCCAACTACTACTACTCCTCCTACTAATACTGCTGCTACTACTACTGCTATAGCTACCACTACGTCTGCTAATAGCACTACTACTAATACTACTACTATTACTACTACTACTGCTACTGCTGCAACGACTACGACTATTGCTACTGCCACTACCACTACTACTGCTACTGCAACCACTACTGAGTCTACTACTACTACTACAACTACTGCTACTTGTGCTACTATTGATTACGCGGCAACAACAACAATAACTACTACTGCTGCTACTGCTGCTACTACTACTACTATTGCTATTACTACTTCTACTACTATTACCACAACAATCGTAGGAACTACTACTACCACTACAACACTACTACTTCTGCTACTGTTGCCTCTACCACTAGTGCTACTAGAAATATAATTGCTACGACTACTGCTATTAGTACTGCTACTTTTGTTGCTACTACTCTTACTACTACCACTGATGCTGTTGCTACAATTATATATAACTACTACTACTTCTACTACTACTACTACTACTACTATTACTACTACTACTGTTGTTGCTGCTGCCGTTGCTGCTTTTGCAATAACTACTGCTGCTGCTGCTGATACTACTACTAGTACAACTACTACTACTACTACTACTATTACTACTACAACAACTTCTACTGCTACTGCTACTATTACTAATGCTACTACTACAACTATTACTACTACTCCTATTACTATCAGTACCACTACTACTACTAGTACTACTACACTATTACTACTACCACTATTATTATTATAAGCACAACTTCTACTATTGCTGCAACTACTAATTTTCTATTACTAAAGCTACTACTACTACTATTACTACTACTGTTACTGCTGCTACTCCTACTTCTATTATTACTGCAACTACTACTTATACATCGGTTGTTGCAGGTAATGCTACACCAACTACTACTACTACTTTCACTACGACTACCACTACTACTACTACTACTGTTGCTACTACTTCTACTGCTGCTGCTACTACTGCAATAACTACTACTTCTACTATAACCACAACTACTATTTCTATTAATACTACTACTACTATTACTACTACTACTACTACTACTACTACTACTACTACTACTACTATTACTACTACTATTATTATTATTACTACTACAACTACTACTACTACTGCAACTACTACTATACTACTAATGCTACTAGTGCTCAAACTGGTACTACTACTAATGCTCAAGCTATTACTACTACGGCTAATGCTACTAGTACTATTGCTACTCATTCTACTACTACTACTTCTATTATTTCCGCTACTACTACTACTACTTAGGTTCCTACACGTGATGCTACTCCTACAACTACTACAACTTCTACTATTAGTACTGCTAATTCTACTACCGCTACTTGGACTATTACTAGTACTACAGCTACTACTTCTACTACTACTACTTCTACTACAACGAGTACTATAGCTACTACTTCTACTACTACTACGACTACTACTACTACTACTACAACTAATATAACGGTTGCTACTACTTCTACTACGACTACTACTGCTGCTACTACTA
>RXID01015792.1:0-45191 GCA_005019695.1 Trichopus zeylanicus subsp. travancoricus | reverse complement strand
TAGCAGCAATAGCAGTAGTAGTAGTAACAATAGTAGTAGCAATGATAGTAGTAGTCA
Organism: Trichopus zeylanicus subsp. travancoricus; assembly: GCA_005019695.1. Lineage (NCBI taxonomy): Eukaryota > Viridiplantae > Streptophyta > Magnoliopsida > Dioscoreales > Dioscoreaceae > Trichopus > Trichopus zeylanicus. The sequence continues at coordinate 45,134 of RXID01015792.1, read as the reverse complement.
CAGTAGTAGTAGTAGTTGTAGAAGAGGTAGTAGCAGCAACAACAACAATAGTAGTATTAGTAATGGAAGTAGTAGCAGCAACAGCAGTAGTGGAAACAGTAGTAGCAGTAGGAGTAGTGGTAGTAGTAGTAGTAGCTGCTGTAGTAGCAGCAGCAGTAGCAGTAGCAGTGCTAGTAACACTATTAGTAGTAGTAGCAGTAGTATTTGTTCTTGTTGTTATAGCAGTAGTACTAGTAGTTGGAAAAGAATAAATAATCGTAGTAGTAGTAGCAGCAGCTGCAACAATAGTTGTAGTAGTTGTAGTAGAAGTCGTATCAGTAGTAGTGGTAGTAGTAGTTGCGGCAGCAACAAAAATATTAGCGGTAGTAGTCGTAGTAGTAGTAGTAGTATTAGCTGCAAGAGAAGTAGCAATAGTAGTTGTTGTAATTGCAGCAGCAGAAGTAGCAGTAGCAATAGTAGTAGTAGCATAGTAGTTGCTGTAGCAGTAATAGTAGTAGTAGTAGTAGTAGTTGCAGTAGCAGTAGTAGTAGCAGCCCATAGTAATAGTAGTAGTAGTTGTTGTAGTAGTGGTAGTAGTCTTAGTATTTGTATTAGTAGTAGTAGTAGTAGTAAAAGTAGTAGTAGTCACGGTAACAATAGTAGCAGCAGCTGTAGTAGCAGAAAGAGAAGTAGTAGTAGTACCAGTAGTAGTAGCAAATGTAGCAGTAGCAGCCGTAGTAATACTAGTAGTAGTGGTTGTTTGTTGTTGTGGTAGTTATAGCTGTAGTAGCAGCATAAGCAGTTGTAGCTGTGGCAGTAGTAGTGGCAGTAGTAGCCATAGTAGCAATAGTAGTAGCAGCAGCAATCAAAGTAGTATTAGCGTAAGTAGTAGTAGTAGTGTAGCAGTAACAGTAGTCGAGGTAGTATTAGTAGTAGTAGTAGTACTACTACTAGTAGTAGCAGTTTTAGTGATAGCAGTAGTAGTACTAGTAGGAGTAGCAGTAGTAATAGTAAAGGGAGAAGTAGTAGTAGTAGCAGTAGTATTAGCATTGGTAGAAGAAATAGTGGAGTAGCAATAGTAGTAGAGGCAGTATCAGTAATTGCAGAAGTAGTAACAGTAGTAGTAGTGGCAAGAGTAGCAATAGTAGTGGTAGGAATAGTAGTAGTAGTAGTAGTAACATGGGTAGTAGATGTAATAGTAATAGCAAAAGCAGTAGCAATAGTAGTAGTAGTAGTAGTTGCAGTAGTAGTAGTGGTGGTAGTAGTAGTAGTCATAGTAGTAGTAGGAGTAGTAGCAGCATCAGTTGTACTAGTAGCAACAGAAGTAGTTGTAGTTGTAGTTAGTTGCAGAAATAGCAAAAGTAGATGTTGCAGTAATGAGAGTAGTAGAAGTAGTAGTTCTAGTAGTAGTAGTAGTAGTAGTAGTAGTATCAAAAGGACTCATAGTAGTAATAGCAGTAGTGTAGTATTAGAAGTTGTAGTAGTACGAGTATGAGTAGTAGTAGGAGTAGGTGTAGTAGATGTTGTCATAGTACATGTGGTATTAGGTGTAGTAGTAGCAGTAGTAGTAGTACTAGTAGTAGTAGCAGTGGTAGTCGGTACAATTGTAGTGGTAGTAGCTGTCATAGTGGCAATAACATTCGTAGTAGCGCTAGTAGCAGTAGCAGCAGCAGTAGTCGCAGGAGTAGTATCTGCTATAGTAGTAATAGTAGTAGGTGTAATAGTAGAAATAATAGTAGCAGTAGTAGTAGTAGAAGTAATAGTAGAAGTTGTAGCATTAGCAACAATAGTCATAATAGCAGTAGTAGCAGTATTAGCAGTAGTTGTAGCAATAGTAGTAGTAGTAGCAGTAGCAGTACAATAGCAATTACAAAATTAGTAGTAGTCATAGTATTAGTAGTAGTAGTCTTGTTAATATTAGTAATAGTAGTAGTATTGTAGTGGTAGTATTAGTTTTAGTAGTATGTATTGTAGCTGAAGTAGTAGTAGTAGTAGTAGTAGTCGTAGCAGTAGCAGCAGCAGCAGCAGCAGGAGTAGTAGCAGTATTAGTAGTTGTTGGGGTAGCAGTAGTAGTAGTACTAGTAGTAGTAATAGTAGCTATAGTAGTAGTAGCAGTAGCAGTAGTGGTAGTAGTAGTAGCAGCAGAAGTCCTAGAAGAAGTAGTAGTAGTAGTAGTAGTGGCAGTAGTGGTTGTAGTAGTCATAGTAGTAGTAAGAGCAGGAGTAGTAGTATTAGTAGTTGTAGCAGAAGCTGTAGTAGTAGTAATAGTAGTAGTAGTAGTAATAGTAGTAATGGTGCTAATAGTAGTTGTAGTGGTAGTTATAGTAGTAGTAGTAGCACTAGTAGTAGTAGTGGCAAAGTTGCAGTGGCAGTGAAAACGTAGTAGTAGTAGGAATTGTAGTAGTAGTAGTGTAATAGCACTACCTGTAGTAGCACTAGTAGAAGCGGTAGTATTAGCTGGAAAAGTAATACCAGTAGTACTAGTAGTGATAATAGTAGATGCTATAGCATTTGTAGTGTAGTAGTAGCAGTAGCAATATTAGTTATGGTAGGTAAAGTAGTGCTAGTAGTTGTAGTAGCAGCAACAACAACAACAATAGCAGCAGCAAAAGTAGTAGTAATAGTGGTATAGTACCAGTAGCAGCACTAGTTCTAGCAGTTGTAACAGTAGTAGTATGAGTAGTAGTAGTAGTATTACAAACAGCAGCAACAACTGTAGTAGTAATAGTAGTAGCATCCAAATCAGCAGCAGCCGCAACAGCAGCGGCCGCAGCGGTAGTAGTAGTCATAGTAGTAGAAGCAGAAGTAGTATTAGTAGCAACAGTAATAGTAGTATGTGAAGTAGTAGGAGTAGTAGAAGTAGTAGCCATAGCAGTGACAATAGTAGTATTAGTAGTTGTAGTAGTGGTAGTAGCAGTAGCAACGGCAACAACAGTAGCAGTAGTGGTAATAGAAGCTAGAGCAGCAGTAATAGTAGTAGTAATAGTAGTAGCAGTAGGCTAGATTAGTAGTAGTACTAGTGGCAATTGTAAAAGGAGTAGAAGTAGAAGTTGTAGTAATAGAAGTTGTAGTAGTAGGAGTAGTAGTAGTAGTTGTCGTTGTTGTTGTTGTAGAAATAGTAATAGTGGTGGTAGTAGTTGTTGTAGTAGTAGTTGAGTCGTAGCAGTAGTAGTTAGCAGTAGTAGTTGGAGTAGTAGTAGCAATAGTAGTTGCGTTGGCAGTAGCAATAGTAGGAGCAGGTGTCGTAGTAGTAGTAGTGGTAGTAGTCGAAGATGTAGTCATTGTCGTACTAGTAGCAGCAGCAGTAGTAGCAAGTGTAGTGGAGGTAGTAGTAGTAGAAGTGATAGTAGTACTCGTAGTAGTAGAAGTAGTAGTAGTAGTTATGATAGTTGTAGTATTTGGACTTGTAGTAGTAGTGGTAGTAGTGGCAGGAGTCATTGTGGAAGTTGTAGTAGAAGTCGCAGTAATAGTAGTAGTAGTAGTAGTAGTAGTCGAAGTAGGAGTAGCATCGGTTGTAGTATTAGTAGTAGCGATAGCAGGAGTAGTAGTTGTAGTAGTAGCTGTACTAGTTGGAGCAGTAGTTGTATTAGTGGCACGAGTAGTGAAAGTAGTACTAGTAGTAGTGGCAGCAGTAGTAGGAGTAGGAGTAGTAATAGTAGTCGTTATAGTACCAGAAGTAGTAGTGGCAGTAGTAGTAGTGATCATCGTAGTAGTAGTAGCAAGAGAAGTGGTAGTAGTAGTAGCAGAATTAGTAGTAGTTGTACTAGTAGTAGTAGTAGTAGTAGTAGCAGTAGTAGTAGTCATATCATTTATAGTAGTTGCAGTATTACGAGTAGCAGCAGTAGCGACATTAGTCATAGTGGTAGTAGTAGCAGCTGCAACAGCGGCAACAACAGGCAGCAGCAGTACTAATACTAGTAGTAGAAATAGAAGTGGTAGTAGTAGCAATTGTACAAGAAGTGGAAGTGGTAGTATGAGGACCAATAGCAGCAGTAGCAGTAGTAGTAGTGGTAGTAGTAGTGATAGTAGTAATAGTAGTCGTAGTAGTAGTAGTTATAGTAGTAATAGTAGTAATAGTAGTAGTTGTAAGAGTCGTATTAGCAGTAGCAGCAGCAGCAATAGTTGTAGTAGTTGTTTTAGCTGTAGTAGTGGTAGTAGTCTTAGTAGTCGTATGGGTAGGAGTTGGAGTAGTAGTAGTAGAAGTTGTAGTTGTCGTAGTAGTACTAGTAGGAGCAGTCGTAGTAGTAGTAGTCGTTGGAGTAGGAGTAATAGTAGATTTATTAGTAGTAGTAGTAGCAATAGTAGTAGCAGCAGTAGCAGCAGAAGTAGTAGTAGCAGTAGCGAAAGTAGTAGCAGTTGCAGCAGCTGTAGCAGTAGTAGTAGTAGTAGTAGGAGTCGAAGGAGTAGCAGTAGCAGCAGTAGTAGCAGTATTAGTAGTGGCAAAATAAGTAGTGGAAGTAGTAGCAGTAGTAGAAGTCGTAGGAGTTGTAATAGTAGTAGTCGTAGTAGCAGTAGCAGTAATGGTAGAGGTTGTAGCAATAATATTTGGAGAAGGAATAGTAGTAGCAGTAGTAGTGGAAATAGGAGCAGTAGTAGTGGTAGAAGTTTTAGTATGTCCAGTAACTACAACAGCATAGTAGTAGTAGTAATACTAGTAAAAGTAGTTGGCATAGTAGCAGTAGCAGCCGTCATAGTAGTTAAACTAGCAACAGCAGAAGCAGTAGTAGTAGCAGTAGTAGTAGTCATAATAGTAGTCATGGTAAGAGTGTTAGTAGTAGTAGGTGTGTTAGGAGTAGCAGTAGTGCTGGGAATAGTAGTAGTATTATGAGTAGTTGTAGTAGTAGTAGTGGTAGTAGTAGTGGTAGTTGGTGTAATAGTAGTTTTAGTAGTAGTAGTAGCAGTAGTAGTAGTAGTAGTGGTGGTGGTGGTTCTAGCAGAGTAGTAGTAGTAGCAACAGCAGCAGTAGTAGTAGCAGTTGTAGTAGTAGGAGTAGTATTTGCGATAGTAGCTGTAACAGTAATAGCAGTATTTGTTGTACCAGCTGTAGTTGTAGTATGAGAAGTAATAGTAGTAGAAATAACAGTAGTAGTTGTAGTAATGGTGATAGCATTAGTAGCAGTAGTAGTGGTTGTGGTGGTAGCAGTTGTAGCAGTTTTGGAAGGAGTAGTAGTAGTAATAGCAGTAGCAGTAGTAGTTGCAGTAGTAGTGGTAACAACAATAATAGTAGGAGGAGATGGAGTAGTACTTGTTATTGTAGGGGAAGTTGTAGTAGCATTAGTAGTATTTGTAGCAGTATCACTAGTATTAGCAAATACAGTAATCATAAAATTAGCAGTAATAGTAGTAGTAGCAGTTGTTGTATAAGCAGCAGCAGTAGTAGAAGTAGCAGTAGTAGCTGTAGTAGTAGTTGTAGAAGTAATACTAGTGTCGGTAGCAATAGTAGCAATTGTTGCAGTAGTAGTACCAGCAATAATAGCAGTAGCCATAGAAGTAGTAGCAGTAGTAACAGTCGCAGTGGAAGAAGTGGTTGTAGTAACCATAATAGTAACCAAAGTAGTAGTAGCAGAAGTAGCAGCAACAACAGTAGCTATAGTACTAGTTGATGCGCTAGCGTTGGCTCTAGTAATAATAGTAGTAGTAGTAGTAGTATTAGTAACAGTTGCAGCCATAGTATTACTTCTACACCTATGCCTACTCTTGCTACTCCTACTACTATTCTTGCTCGTACTACAGCTACTGCTCCTACTACACCTATTGCTACTTCTGCTGCTACTACTGTTGCAGCTACTGTTGCTACTTCTACTACTACTACTACTATTACTACTACTACTAATACTACCACTACCACTAATACTACAACTACTCTACTGGTAAGAGTAATACAACTACAACTACTTCTATGACTACTGCTACTACCATTACTACTACTACTACGACTACTACCGCTATTACTAATCCTACTCCAACTCGTACTACTACTACTATAACTAATAATACTAAATTACTACTACTACTGCTACTACTGTTTCTATAACTAATACTACTACAACAACTGCCACTATTACTCCTCCTACTACTACAACCACTATTACTCTGACAACGATTACTCTTATTACGACTACTACTACTACTACTACTACTACGACTACTAATACTTCTACTACTAGCACTATTTCAACTACTACTATTCCTACGACTACTACTATTAGTACAACTCCTCCCACTACTACTACTCCTACTCCAACTCCTATTGCTACTACTATTCCTACTACTACGACTACTACTACCACCACTCCACTACTATTACTTCTCCTACTACTCCTACTACTACTCATAATACAACTATTGCTTTGCCTACTACTCCTACTACTACAACTACTACTACTATAACAATCGCAGCTACAATTGCTACTACTACCACTTCTGCCACTACAATTGCTACTACTACTACCACTATTGTTACTACTACCACTAATACAACTACTACTGCTTGTACTACTTCTGGTACTACTAATACTTCTCCCACCACTGTAACTACTACTACTACTACTACTACGATTACTATTACTACTTCTACTACTACTACCACTAGTACAATAACTACTACTATTGCTACTTCTGCTACGACAACTATGACTACTACTGCCACTATGGCTACTACGGTTACCAATACTTGGCCTACAACTATTGCTACTACTACTTCTACTGTTACTACTACTACTACTATAGCTACTACTATAGCTACTACAACAACAACTACTACTACTACTACAACCGCTGCTACTACTTCTACTACTTGTACAACTACTACTGCTACTTCTACTACTTCTCGTACTACTATTATAGCTACTACTACTTCTGGTTCTACTACTAATACTACTATTGCTACTACTACTACGATTACTACAATAACTAATGCTACTACTGCAACTACACCTACTTCTACTACTACTGCTGCTGCTACTACTACTACTACCACAATAACTACTGCTGCTGTTGTTGCTACAGCTACTGCTGCTGCTGCTTCTACTACTACTCCTACTACTATTATAGCTGTGACTACTATTGCAACTACTACTACTACTACAACAACTCCTACTACTACTGCTACAACTACTACTACTATTACTACTGCTACTGTAGCTGCTACAGCTACTACCACTGCCACTGATACATCCTCTAAAGCTACAACTAGTACTACTACCACTGCTACCACCACTACTGTGACTACAGCTACTACTATGACTGCTACAACTACTACTACTACTACCCCAAGTACTTAAACTACTACTACTACTACAACTACTGCTACTACAACTACAACTACTACTGTTGCTAGTATTGCTAGTATTGCTGCAACAACTCCTAAAACTATTACTACTACCACTACTACAACAACTACTACAAATGCTACTGGGGCTACTTCTAGTACTGCTGCTACTACTACAATTGCTACTATAGCTACTACTACTACTACTAATTCTACTACGACTATTACTACTACAACTTCTACTCCTCCTACTACTTCTATTATTACTACTACTGTTATTTGAACTACTACTACTCCCACAACTACTGCTGCTGCTTTTACTACTACTACTACTTCTCCTACTACAATGGCTACTACTACTACTACTACTGCTATAATCACTGCTACTGGTGCTACTAGTACTACCACTACTACAACTGCTATGACAACTACTGCTTCTACTACTACTACTACTGCTTCTACTAGAACTACTGCTATTGCTACTATTACTACTTCGGCTACTTTCTCTATTACTACTACAACTCCTGCTACTAATGCTACTACTATTATTTTTACTAATGATAATCTTGCTACTACTACTACTACTACTGCTTCTTAAAATGATACAACAAATGGTACTCTTACTACTACTGCTAGAAATACTGCTCGAACTACTACTACTTCTACTACTGCTACTATTATGAATACCATAGCTACAATACAATTGCAACTTCTACTACAACTACTACAACTCCTACTGTTACTATGACTACAACCTCCACTACTACTACTGATACTCTTATTACTACTACTACTACTACTTCTACGACTACTACTACAACTGCTACTCCTACTACTTCTACTACTGCTGCCACTATTACTACCACTACTACTGCTATTACTGCTACTGCTACTCATACTATTATGACCACTACTACTAATACTACAACTGCGGCTACTACTATTCCTATTATTGCTGCTGGAACTACAACTACTACTACTACTACCTCTATTACTACTATGGTTGCTATGACTACTACATCCGCTACTACTTCTTCAACTACTACTACTATTACTACTATTACTACTACTACTACTACTACTACTACTACTACTACTACTACTACTACAACAACAACAACTACTACTACTACTACTACTACTACTGCCAATACTGCTACTACTACAACTACTGCTACTACTAATTACCACAACAACTATTGCCACTACTACTATTACCAATCCTACTTTTGCTACGTAAAATACTTCCACTATTATTGTTACTACCGCTACTACTATTACTACTGCTACTACTGCTACTTCTGCTATTATTGCTGGCACTACTGGTACTGCTACTACTGTTACTACTGCTACAACTGCTACTACTGCTATTGTTGCTGCCACTGCTGGTACTGCTACTACTGTCACTACTGCTACTGCTATTACTATTGCTACTACTATGACTTCTACTCCTTCTACTATTAGGTCTACTACTGCTGCTACTGCTACCACTCCTACTACTGCTACTACTGCAACTACTGCTACTACTACGACTTCTACACCTACTACTACAGCTACTACTGCAACTACTGCTACTACTACTGCTGCTACTACTGCCACTACTACTATTACTACATCAATTACTACCGATACTACAACTTCGGCTACTACTACTCCTACTGCTATTGCTACTACTAGACCTATTACTACTATTGCTACTAATACAACTACAACCCCTACTACTACAAGTACTACTGCACTATTACTTTGCCTACTACTACTACTACTACTATAACTACAGCTGCTGCTACTTCTTCCGCTACTATTGCAATTACTACTACTACTATTTATGCCACTACTGCGACAATTGCCATTGAAACTACCACTGCTACAACTATTGCTATTACAGCAGCTACTGCTAGTAATACGGTGGCTACTACTACTTCTACTACTAAAATTACTACTCCTGCTGCTGCTACTTCTTCAACTTCTCCAACTACTACTACTACTACTGCAACTACTACTACTACAACCACTACTTCTACCGCAACTACCACTGCTACTGCTAATATTACAACTATAACTACTGCAATAACTACTACAATTACTACTACTAGTCTTACTGGTATTACTTTTGCTGCTACTACTATCGCTTTTACTAGAGCTACTACTATTACTACTACTACTACTACTAATACTACAACAACAACAACTACTACTACTACAACTGCTGCTACCACTGCTACAACTGCTATTTTTACTAATACTACTTCCACTGCTACTACCACTACTACTTCTACTATGGCTACTAATACTACAACTGCTACTGCAGCTACTACTACTACTACTAGTGCTACTACTGCTACTACTGCTACTTCTACTGCTACTGATACTACTACTACTACCACTATTACTATTACTACTGCTACTGCAACTACTGCGACTACTACTACTACTTCTTCTACTACTATTGCTATAACTATTACTATGACTACTACAGCTACTGCTAATAATACTACTTACACAACAACCACTACTACTTCTACTCTGGGTGTTGTTGCAGCTGCTACTACTACTACAATAATAACTACTACTACTACAACTACTGCAACTACAACAACAACTACTACTACTTCTACTACTACATCTACTACTACGACTGTTCCTACTTTTGCTACTACTCGTATTGCCACTACTATAGCTACTACTACTACTGCTACTACTACTATTACCACTACTACTGTAGTTGCAAATTTTGCTAGTACTTCTGCTACTACTTCAATAGCAACTACTACTACTAATATGCTGCTACTACTACTACAGTTAGCACTACGGCTATGACCACGACTACCACTAAAACTACTACTATAACTACTATTGTTACTGCCACTACAACTATTACTACTGTTGCTATTATAACTACTACTACTACTACTGTTGTTGTTGCTACTACTACTACTACAGCTACTACTAATACTACTTCTATTACTAGTAGAACAGCTGCTGCTGCTACTACTACAACCACTACTACTACTTCTAATACAACTTCTAGTAATTCTACTACTGCTCGGCTGCTACTATTACGACCACCACTACTACTACTACATATCCTACTATAACTACTACTGTGTTTGTTGTTGTTGCTTCTGCTACTACTACTGCTACTACTACTACTACTACTACTACTACAACAACAACTCGTGCTACCACTACTACTAATGCTACTACTACTACTACTACTACTTCTACTACTACCAATACTACTTCTGCTACTTGTAGTAATACTACCACTTCTACTTCTTGTACAAGAACTTCTACTACTACTACCACTACTACTATTACAACAACAACAACAACTACTACTATTACTACTATTACTACTACTACTCTTGCTCCTACTACTACTACTACTACTACTACTGCTACTAATACTACTACTACTACTACTACTACTACTACTACTACTACTACTACTACTACTACTACTACTACTACTACTACTACTACTACTACTATTGCTACTACAACTACTAGTAGTACTATTACTTCTACTTTCGCTACTACATGTACTAATACAACAACAACTACTACTACTCCAACTACTACTACTACTACCACTGCCACTACCACTTTTGCTACTGCTACTACTAATGCTGCTAATGTCGCTACTCCAACTACTACAACAACTACTACTATTAGTACTATGACTGCTACACTACAACTACTTCTGCTTCTACTACTACTCCTTCAACTCTAGTTGCTACTACTACTACTACTACTTTTACTACTAGTACTACTAATAACACTACCACTACTACTACTACTCCTCCTCCTCCTACTCCTCCTCCTCCTACTACTACTACTACTACTACTACTACTACTACTAGTGTTATATGGTAGTATTATTTGTTGTACTAGTTTTGGAAAATGTAGTAGTAGTAGTAGTAGTAGTAGTAGTAGTAGTAGTAGCACTCGTAGCAGTCGTAGCAGTAGCAGTAGTAGTTGCAGTAGTAGCAATAGTAGCAATAGTAATTATTGTAGTAGAAGTGATAGTAGTTGTTGTTGTGGTTATAGTAACACTAGTAGCACTAGTAGCAGCAGAAGTAGCAGTAGAAGCAATAGTAGCTATAATAGTAGTAGTACTAGTACTAGTACTAGTCATTATAGTAGTTGCTGTAGTGGCAGTAGTAGCAGTTGCAGCGGTAGTAGAAGTATTACTAGCAGTTCTCGCAGCAGTTATAGTAATAGTAGTAGTAGTAGTAGTAGTAGTAGTAGCAATAGTAGCAGATGCAATTGTAGAAGTAGAAGTAGTAGAAGTAGCTGAACGAGTAGTAGTCTTTAAAGCAAAAGTAGTGGCAGTCACAATTGTAGTAGCAATAGCAGTAGTTCCTATAGTACTAATAGTAGTAGCTGTAGCAGTAGTAGTAGTAGCAGCAGTTGTTGTAGAAGGAGTAGGATTAGTACTAGTAGCAGTAGTAATGTAGTAGCAGTAGTAGCGGTAGTAGTAGTGGCTGCAGTTGTAGTAGCAGTAGTAGTAGAAGCAGCAATAATAGTATTAGTGATGGTACATATAGTAGCAAAAGTAGTTGAAGCCGCAGAAGTTGTAGTAGTAGTAGTAGTAGTAGTAGCAATAGTTGTAGCAATACTAGTAGTAGCAATAGTAGCAGCAGTTGTAGTAGAGGCCATGGTGGTAGTAGTAGTAGTAGCAGTAATATTTGTAGTTAGTAGTAGCAGTAGTAGTAATAGTTGTAGTGGTGCAGTAGTAGCAGTTGAAGATGTAGTAGAAGTGGTAGCAATAGTAGTAGCAGGAGATGTAGTTGTAGTAGCTATAGTAGCAGTAGTAGTAATTGTAGCAGTTGTAATATTCGTAGTAGAAATAATAGAATTAGTAGTAGGAGCAGCAGTTATAGTAGTAGTGGCAGTAGTAGTGGTAGTAGTAGAAGTAAAAGCTATAGTTTAGCCGTAGTCATTGCTATAGCAGTAGTTGTAGTAGTAAAAGTAGTAGCAATAGGAGTAGCGGTAGTAATGGTAGTAATAGTAGTAGAAGTAGGAGTTAGTAGTAGTAGTAGCAGTAGCAGTAGTAGTAGTAGGAGTAGTATTAGTAGTAGTAATTATTGTTGTAGAAGTAGAATTAGTAGCAGCTTCAATAGTAGTAGGAGCTACAGTAGAAGAGATCATAGTAGCGGTTGTAGTATTAGTAGTAGCAGAAGTAGCAACAGTGGTAGTTGTAGGAGTAGTAGAAATATTAGTACTAATAGCAGTAGTAGCCATTTAGCGGTAGTAGCAACTGAAGTACTAGTAATAGTAGTTGTAGTAGTTGAAGTATGTGTAGTAGTTGTAGTAGTAGCAATAGTAGTAGCATTATTGTTAGTAGTAGTAGTAGTAGCAGTAGTAGTAGCAGCGGCAGTATTAGTAGTAGAGGTTGCAGTAGTAGCAGTAGCAGTAGCAGTAGCATGAGTTTCAGTAGCAATTATAGTAGCAGTAGCAGTAGTGGTAGAAACAATTGTAGTAGTAGTTATAGAGGAATTAGTAGGAGTTGTAGTAGTACTTGTTGGAGTTGTAGTAGTGGTAGTTGCAGTAGTTGTTATATTTGTCGTAGTAGCGGTAGAAGTAGTAGCGAAAGTAGTCTAGTAGTGGCAGAAGCAGCAGTAGCAGTAGTAGCAATAGTTGCCGCTGTAGTAGAAGTAGTAGAAGTAGTAGTAGTAGTAGTTGCAGTAGTAGCAGTAGAAGTTGTAGTAGCAGTCGTAGCAGTCGTGGCAGAAGTAGTAGTTGTAATAGTAGCAGCAGTAGTAGTAGTAGTAAGAGTAGTAGTAGTAGAAGTGCAGCAATAGTAGCAGAAGCATATCTAGTAGTAGAAGTTCTAGTAGTAGTAGTCATTACTGTAGTAATAATAGTAGTATAAGAAGTAGCTATAGTAGAATTAGTAGTAGTAGAACAAGCAGAAGGAGTAGTAGTATTAGACGCAGCAATAGTAGTTGTGTCAGCAGTCGCAATAGTTGTAGTAGTGGTAGTAGCAGTAGCAGCTGTTGTCATAGTACTACTAGTAGTATTAGTAGGACTAGTAGTCGTAAGAGTTGATGTAGCAACCATATTACTAGTAGTAGTAGTAGTAGGGGAGTTAAAGTAGCAACAGTAGCAGTAGTAGGAATAGTAGTAGTAGTTGTTGTTGTTGTTGTTGTAGTAGTAGTACTACTACTACGGTAGCTGTAGTGGTAGTAGTGGTAATAGTAGCAGTAGTAGTAGCGGTAGGAGTAGCAGTAGATGTAGCAACAGCAACAATAGTTGTAGTATTTGTAGTTGAAGTAGCAGTAGTACTAGCAGTCGTAGCATTAGTAGTAGTAAAAGTAGTGGTAGTAGTAATTGTAGTAGTACTACCAGTAGTAACAGTAGTAGGAGAAGTAGAAGAAGTTGCACTAGTAGTAGCGGCACCAGTAGTAGAAGTAGTAGTAGTCACTGTAGTGCTAGTAGTAGCTATGGTAATAGCAATAGTAGTAGTAGTAGTAGTAATAGCAATGGTGATAGTAGTAGTAGTGGCAGTATTTGTAGTAGTAGTTGTTTTAGTACTAGGAGAAGAAGTAGTAGCAGCAGACGTAGTAGTAGTAGTAGTAGTAGTAGTAGTTGGCAAAGTAGTAGTGCAGTAGTACTAGTAGTAGTAGGAGGAGAAGTTGTAGTAGTAGTAGTAGTAATAATAGGAGTAGTAGTAGTAGTAGTTATAGTAGTAGTCGTGGTGGTGGTGGTGGTGGTGGTGGTGGTGGTGGTGGTGGTGGTGCTGGTAGTAGTAGTAGTGGTAGTAGCGGCAGTAGTAGTAGTAGCAGTAGTAGTAGCAGTAGGAGTAGCAGTAGTAGTAGTAGTAGTAGTGGAAGTGGCAGTTGAAGTAGTAGTAGTAGTAGTTGCAGTAGCAGCAGAAGTAGCACTAGTAGTAGTAGTTGGAGTATGGAGGAATATTAGTAGTAGTAGAAGGAGTAGCAAGGTAGTAGTAGTAGTAGTACTAGCAGTAGCAATAGTAGCAGAAGTAGCAGTAGTCGCAGTAGTATTTGTGGCAACAATAGTATCTGAAGTAGCTGTAGTAGTAGTATAAATAGTAGTAGCGGTAGTAGTAGTAGCTGTGGAAGTATTTTATGTAGCAAAAGAAGTATTAGTGGAAGCAATAGTAGCAAAAGTTGTAGTGGAATCAGTAGTAGCAGTAGTAGCAATAGTAGTACTGGTAGCAATAGTAGTAATAGTAGCCATTGTGGCAGTAGTAGTAGTAGTAGTAGCGGTAGTAGTAGTAGTGGTAGTAGTAGTAGTCATAGTAGTAGCAGCGGTAGTGGTAGAAGTGGTAACAATAGTCGTTGTAGTAGCAAAAGTAGGAGCAGTAGCTGTAGCAATTGTAGTAGTGGTGGATGTAGCAACGGCAACAACTACATTTGTAGAATTGTAGCAGTAGTTGTAGTAGTTGTAGCAGTAGTTGTCATAGTAGTATTAATAGGAGTAGCAATGCTTGTGGTAGTAATAGTTGTAGAAGTAGTTGTAGTAGTAGAGGTAGAAGTAGTAGTTGTAGCAGTAGCTGTAGTGGTAGTCGTTGTTGCAGTAACAGTAGTAGAAGTAGTTGTAGTATTAATATTAGTAGTAGTAGTAGTATTAGTCATAGTAGTAGTAGTAGTGTTAATAGCAGTCGTAGTAGCAGTAGTAGTGGTAGTAGTAGTAGTAGTAGTTGTTGTTGTTGTAGTAGTACTAGTAGCGGTAGTAGTAATAGTATTAGTAGCAAGAGTAGTAGCAGTAGCAGTAGTAAAAATAATAGTAGCAGTAGTCGGAGAAGTCGACTGGTTGGAGTTGCAATACTAGTAGTAGTAGTAGTGGTAGTAGTAGAAGTAGAAGTAGTTGTAGTAGTAGCAATGGTAGTAATAGTAGTAGTAGAAGTAGTAGTAGTAGTAGTGATAGAATGAGATGAATGGTAGTAGCAATAGCAAACGTAGTAGCTGCAAAAGTAGTTATAGTAGTAGTACTAGTTGTGGTAGTGGTAGCGGTAGTAGTAGTTACAGTAGTTGTGGTAATAGTAGAAATTGTAGTGGTAGTAGGAGAAGTAGAAGAAGTAGCAGTAGCAGAAGTAGTAGTAGTAGAAGTAGTTGTAGTACCAATGGAACAAGATGTAGCAACAATAGGAGCAATAGTAGTAGTAGTTGTAGTAGTAATGGCAGTAGTAGCAGTAGCAGCAGTGCTAGCAGAAGTTGTAGCTGCGAAACTATAGTACTTGCAGTTGTAGTAGTAGTTGTAGCAGCATGGTAGTAGGACTAACGGTAGTAGGACGAGATGCTATATTTATAGTAATCGTGGTAGCAGTTATAGTAGTAGTAGCAGTAGTCGCAGTAGTAGTTGTTGTTGTTGTAGTAGTAGTAGTAGCTATAGTGACAGTAGTAGCAGTAGTGGTAGTAGAAGCAATAGTAGTAGTAGCAATAGGAGTAGTAGTAGTAGTAGTAGCAGCAGCAGTTAGAGTAGTAGTCATTTGTACTAGTGGTAGTAGTTGTAGTAGAAGTAGTAGTAGTAGCTGCAGTAGGAGAAGCAGCATTATCAATAAAAGTACTAGTGGTAGTAGTTGTAGCTGTAGCAGTAGCAGAAATAGCAGTATTAACAATAGTAGTAGTGTAGTAGTAGCAGAAGTAGCAGCGACAACAACAATAGTAGCAGTAGTATAGTAGTAGCAGTAGTAGTAGCAATAGTAGTAGTAGCAGTAGTAGTAGCAGTAGTAGTAGTTGTTGTTGTTGTAGCAATAGCAGTAGCAGTGGTATTAGTAACAGCAGTAGTAGTAGTATCAGCAGGAACAGCAAATGTAGTAGTAACAGAAGTAGAAGAAATAGGAGAATTGGTAGTAGTAGTAGAACAGTAGTAGTAGTAGTTGTAGTAGTAGTAGTAGTTGTAGTAGTAGTAGTAGTTGTTGTTGTAGTAGTAGTCGTAGTACTAGTGGTAATAGTTGTAGTAGTTGCAGCAGTAGTAGCATTAGTTCCAGAAGTAGTAGCAGCAGCAGCAGTAGCAATAGTTTAACTAGTTGTGCCAGTTGTAGCAGTTGTAGCAACAACAGAAATAGCTATAGTAGTAGCATTATTAGCAATAGTAGCAGTAGTAGTAGTTGTAGCTGTAGTAGCAGTATCAGTAGTAGTAGAATCAGAGTAGTACCAATAGTTGTAGAAGTAGTAGTGGTAGTAGCAGTAATAATAGTAGTAGTAGAGTAGTTGTAGTAGTAGCAACAGCAGCAACAACAATAGTAGTAGTAGTAGTAGTTCTCGTAGAAGTAATATAAGTAATATTAGAAGTAATAGCTATAATTGTAGCAGTAGTAATTGAAGTAGTAGTAGGAGCAGTTGAAGCAATAGTAGTAATAGTAGTAGTAGTAGTAGTAGTAGCAGTTGCAGCAATAATGGTAGTAAAAGTAGTAGTAGTCATAGCAGTAGCAGCAATAGAAGCAGTTGTAGTGGTAATAGTACGAGCAGTAGCAAAAGTCATAATAGTAGTAGCAATAGTAGTAGTATTTGAAGTATTAGAAGTAGTAGTAGAAGCAGAAGCGATAGCAGTAGTAGTGGTAGTAGTGCCAGTTGCAGTAGTAGTAGAAGCCTTAGTGGTAAGAGCAGTAGTAGCAGTTGCATTAGTAGTTGTTGTAATAGTAGGAGGAGTAGTGGTAGTAGTAGCAACAACTATAGCTGCAGCAACAACAATAGTAGTAGTAGCCGAAGTAAGAGCAGTACTATCAGTAGTAGTAGTAATTGTAGTAGTAGTAGTTATAGCAGTAGTAGTAGCAGTAGAAGTCATAGTACTAGTTGTTGTAGCAGTAGTAGTGGTAGTAGTAGTTGCAGTGGCAAAAGTAGTAGTAGTAATAGCAGCAATAGTAGTAGTAGTAGTAGCAGTAGTAATAGTAGCAAAAATAGTTGTAGAAGTTGTATTGGCTACAGAAGCAGTAGCAGAAGTCGCAGCAGAAGTAGTAGTAGTAGAAGTAGTAGTTATAGTAGTGGCAATAGCGGCAACAACAACAACAATAATGGTT
Source organism: Trichopus zeylanicus subsp. travancoricus (assembly GCA_005019695.1). NCBI lineage: Eukaryota > Viridiplantae > Streptophyta > Magnoliopsida > Dioscoreales > Dioscoreaceae > Trichopus > Trichopus zeylanicus. Next base: position 27,894 of record RXID01015792.1, on the reverse strand, counting down.
GTAGTGTGGTGGTAGTATTAGTAGCCGCTTTAATAGTAGTCATAATCGTAGTAGGAGCAGTAGTAGTTGTTGTTGTTTTTATTGTAGCAGGCGTAATCGTAGTAGTAGTAGTAATAGTAGTTGTAGCAGCTGTTGTGGTAACAATAGTAGTATTAGTAGCAGTAGAAGTAGCAGTAGTAGCAGCAGTAGCAGTAGTAGTAGCAGTACCATTAGTAGTAGTAGTAGTTAGAGTAGTAGGAGAAGCAGTAGTAGAAGTAATAGCAATAATAGTAGTAGTAGTAGCAGATGTAGCGGTAGAGGTAGTAGTAGTAGCAGTAGTAGCCACTTTAGTAGTAGTAGTAGTGGGAGTAGAAGTAGCAGTAGTAGGGGTAGTATTAGTAGTAGCAGGACTAGTAGCTAGAGTGGTATTAGTAGTTGTAGTGGTTGTAATAGCAGTAGTAGTAGTACTAGTGGTCGTAGTTGTTGTAGTAGTAGTAGCAGTAATAGCAAGAATAGGAGTAGCATTAGTAGTAGTAGCAACAGAAGTATTAGTAGTTCTTGCTGTAGTAGTAGTTCCAACAGCAACAGTAGCAGTGGTAGTAGTAGTCGTAGGAGTGGTAGAAGTAGTGGGAGTTGTAGTATGACTAGTAGTAGCTGTAATAGTAGAAGTAGTAGCTGTAGCAATAGTAATAAGAGTTGTAGTAGTATAGTAATTGGAGTAGTAGTAGGTGTAGCAATCGAAGTAGTAGTAGCAGAAGCTGTAGTAGTAGTCATAGTGTAATTGTATCAGTAGCAGTAGTGGTAGTTGTAGTAGCAATAGTAGTTGTTGTTGTTGTACTAGTAGTAATAATGGCAACTATAGTAGTAGTAGCAGTAGTAATAGTAGTTGTACTGGTAGTAGTAGTAGTATTAGTATTAGTAGTAGTAGTAGCAACAATAGTAGCAGCAATAATTACGACAGTCGAAGTAGTGGTACTACAAGTAGTTATAGCAGCAGTAGTAATAGTACTAGTAGTAGTAGCAGTAGTAGCAGTAGCAATAGTAGAAGAAGTAGTAGTAGTAGTAGTAGTAGTAGCAGCAGAAGCAGATGTTGTAGCAGTAGTTGTAACAATAGTTGTAGTAGTAGTTTAAGTAGCAGTAGTAACAGTAGTAGTAGTAGTTGTTGTAGGTGAGTAGTAGAGGTAGTAGGAGTAATAGTAGCAACAGGAGTAGTAGAAGCAGCAACAACAGCAGCAGTAGTAGTAATAATAATAGTAGTAGTAGTAGTAGTAGTAGTAGTAGTAGTAGTAGCAATAGTTAGAGTAATTATAGCAGAAGCAGTAATTGGAGTTGTAGTTGAAGTAATAGGAGTAGTAGTTGTAATAGTAGCATTAATAATAGTAGTAGTAGTAGTAGGAGTAGCAGCAGCAGCAGCAATAGTTGTTGTAATAGTAGTAGTAGTGGTAGTAATAGTAGTAGGAGTCGTAGTAGTAGTAGTGGTAGTATTAGTAGCAATAGTAGCAATAGTAGTAGTAGTAGTAGTAGTCGGAGGAGGAGGAGGAGGAGGAGTAGCAACAGAAGTAGTAGAAGTAGCAGCAGCAGCATTAGAAGTAGTAGTAATAGTCGTAGTCGCATTAATAGTTGTAGTAGTCTTATTAGTAGCTGTAGTAGCAGTAGTCATAAAAATAATAGCAGAAGCAGTAATTGGAGTAGTAGCAGAGGTAACAAGAGTAATAGTAGTAATAGTAGTAGCAGCAGCAGCAGGAGTAGTAGTAGTAGTAGTAGTAGTGGAAGTAGTGGAAGTAGCAGCTGCAGTAGTAGTTGAAGTAGCAATAATAGTAGTAGAAGTAGTAGGAGCAATAGAAGTAGAAGTAGTAGTAGTAGTTGAAGTAGTAGTTGTGGTAGTAGTAGTAATAGTAGTAGTAGTAATTGTATTACTAGCCAGAGTTGTTGTAGTAATAGCAGTAGTAGCAGTAGTAGTACTACCAGTAGAAGTAGTAGTAGTAGTAGTGCTAGAAGTAGTAGTGGCAGTAGTAGTAGTAGTGGTGGTAGTAGTAGTAGTAGTAGAAGTAGCAGCAACAATAGTAGTAGACGAAGCAGTAGTTGTGGTAGTAGCGAAAGTAGTAGCAGTAGTAGTAGAAGTAGATGTGGTAATTGTGGTCGCAGTAGCTGTAGTAGTAGTAGAAGTTGTCATAGGAGGTGTAGCTATAGGAGCAGGAGTAGTAGTATGAGTAGCAACAGAAGTAGTACCAGCAATCGTAGTAATAGTAGAAGTAGTAGTAGCAGTTGGGGCATCAGTAGTAGCAGTAGTAGTTGCAGTAATAGGAGTAATAAAAGTAGCACCAACAAAAACAACAACAACAATAGTAGTAGTAGCAGTTGTTTCAAGAATAGTAGTAGTAGTAGGAGTGGAAGTAGTAGTAGCAGAAGTACTCGTTGTAGAAGTAGTTGTAGCAGTGGAAGTAGTAGTAGGAGTAGAAGTAGGAGTAGTAGCTGGAGTAGTAGTAATAGTAGTAGTAGTAGTAGTTGTTGTAGCAGTAGTGGCAGTTGTAGTAGTAGGAGGAGGAGGTGCTGCAAAAGTGGTAGTAGTGTTTGTTGTTGTAGTAGTAGTAGTTATTGCTGTTGTTATTGTAATAGGTAGTAGGAGTAGTAGTAGTTGTAGCAATAGGAGTAGTTGTAGTAGTAGTTGTTGTAGTAGTAGTAGTATTAGCAGTAGGAGTAGTAGTAGTAGTAGTTGAAGTTGTAGGAGTAGCAGTAGTTGTAGTAGTTGTTGAAGTAGTAGTAGTAGTAGCAACTGTAGCAGTAGTGGTAGTAGTAGTAGGAGTAGTAGTAGTATTAGTAGTAGTAATTGTAGTAGTTATTGGAGTAGTAGTAGTTCTAGTAGTATTAGTAGTAGCAGCAGTACTAGTGGCAGTAGTAGTTGTCGTAGTAGTAGTAGTAGCAGTAGTAGTAGAAGCAATAAGTGTAGTTGTAGTAGTGGCAGTAGTCATAGTAGTAGTAGTAGTAGTAGTAGCAGTAGTAGTAGTGGCAGTAGTAGCAGTAGTAGCAGTAGATGTAGCAGTAGTAGTAGTTGTGGTAGCTATAGTAGTTGAAGTAGTGGAGTGGCTGTAGTAGCAGTAGTAGTAGTTGTAGGAGTAGTAGTAGTCGCAATAGTAGAAGTTGTAGTATTAGTAGTAGAAGTAGTAGTTGTATTAGTAGTAGTGATAGTAGATGTTGTTGGAGTAGTAGTACTGCTAGTAGTAGTTGTTATAGTAGCAATGTAGTAGCAGTTGCAGTAGTAGTAGTAGTAGTAGAGGTATTAGTAGTAGCAGTAGTAGCAGTAGTATTAGTTGTAATAGTAGCAGTAAAAGTAGTTATTTTAGTTGCTGCAGTAACAGTTGTAGTAGTAGTAGTAGTGGTAGTCGTAGTAAGAGTTGAACTAGTAGTGGTAATAGGAGAAGTTGTAGGAGTAGTAGTAGCAGTAGTAGTAGTGGTAGTCGGAGTAGTAGTTGTAATAGTAGTAGTAGCAGCAGCAGCAGCAGCAGCAGCGGTAGTAGTAGTAGTAGATGTAGGGGTTGTAGTCGTAGTAGTAGTAGTAAGAGCAGGAGGAGGAGGAGGAGTAGTAGTAGTACTAGTAGTTCTAGTATTAGTACTAGTAGTTCTAGTAGTAGTAGAAGTAGTAGTAGTTGTAGTAGTAACAGTTAAAGTAGTAGTATTAGTAGTTGTAGTAACGGTAATAGCTGTAATAGTAGCAGTAGTACTTGTAGTATTAGTAGTAGTAGGAATAGTAGTCGTAGTAGTAGCAGTTATAGTAACAACGGCAGCAGCAATAGTAGTAGGAGCAACAGTAGTCATAGTCACAGTAGTTGTAGCAGTTGTGGATGTTTCATTAGTAGTATTAGTAGTAGAAGTAGAAGGAATAGTAGTATTGGTAGCAGCAGCAATAGTACTAGCAGTCTCAGTAGTGGTAGTAGTAGCATCTATAGTAGTAGCAAAAGTAGTAGCAACAGTCGTAGTTGCGTTAGCTGCCGCATTAGTTGTAGCAGTTGAAGTAGAAGTAGTAGTTGTAGTTGTTAGAGTAGTAGTAGTAGTAGTATTAGCTATAGCAGTTGCAGTAGTCATAGTAGTTGTAGTAGTAGAATTATTAGTTGTAATAGTTGCAAAAGTAGAAGTGGTAGGAGTAGTAGGAATAGTGGTAGTAGTAGCAGTAGTAGCAGCAGTAGTAGTGCATTAGTAGTAGCAGTTGCAGTATTTGTAGTAGTAGGAGTTGTAGCAGTAGCAATAGTAGTTGAAGTAGCAGTAGCAGCAATACCAGCCGAAGTAGCAGTACCAGTAGTAGTGGTAGGAGTAGTAGTAGTAGCAATAGTAGTAGTTGTAGTAGTTGTCGTACTAGTAGTAGTAGTAGTAGCAGTAGTTCTTCTAGTAGTCATAGTAGTAGCACTAGTAGTAGTAATAGTAACACAAGTAGTACCAGTAGTGCTACTACTACTTGTAGTAATAGTAGTAGCAGTAGTAGTAGTAAAAGTTGTAGTAATAGTAATAGTTGCAGTAGTAGTAGTAAAAATAGTAGTAGCAGTAGTAGTAGTAAAAGTTGTAGTAATAGTAATAGTTGCAGTAGTAGTAGTAAAAATAGTAGTAGCAGTCGTACCAATAGTTGTGAAGTAGTAGCTGTAGTAGTAGTAGCAGTAGTAGTTGCAGTAGTAGAAGTGGTAGTCGCAATAGTAGAACTTGTAGTGGTAGCAATAGTAGTAGTACTAGCAAAAGTAGCAGTAGTAGTTGGAGTATTAGCAGAAATAGTAGTAGTAATAATCGAAGTAGTAGTTGTAGTGGTGGTAGTAGTAGCAGTAGTAATAGTTATAGTTGTAGTTGTTGTTGTAGTAGCAGTAGCAGCAGTTGTTGTAATAGTTGTAGTAGTAGTAGTTGTTGTTGTAGTAGTAGTAGTAGAAGTAGTTTGAGCTGGGGTACTAGTAATAGTAGTCGTATTAGAAGTCCTAGTTGTAGTAGTAGCAGTACTAATAGTAGTGGTTGTACAAGTAGTAGTAGGAGGAGGAGGAGGAGTAGTAGCAATAGTAGCAGTAGTAGCAAGAGTAGTAGTAGTAGGAGGAGTAGTAGTAGTGGTAGCAGGAGTAGTAGTGGTATCATAAGTAGCAGAAGCCGTAGTAGTAGTAGCAGCAGCAATGGTAGTAGTAGTAGAAGTAGTAGTAATAATAGTAGTAGTGGGAGTAGCAGTTGTAGTAGTAGTAGCAATAGAGGGAGTAGCAGTTGTAGTAATAGTAGTAGTTATTGTTGCTGTAGTAGTACTTTTAGTAGTAGTAGTGGTTGTAGAGGTAGTAGGTGTAGTAGTAGGAGTAGGAGTAGTACTAGTTGTTGTAGTAGTAATGGTAGTAGTATTAGTAGAAGTTGCAATGGTAGCAATAGCAGTAGCTGTAGTACTTGTGGATGTATTGGTAGTAGTAGTTTTTGTTGTTGTAGTTGTATTGGTAAAAGTTGTTGCTGTAGTTGTAGTAGTAGTTGTTGTAGTAGTAGCAGTAGTAATAGATATAGTAGATGTTGTGGTACTAGTTGAAGTAGTTGTAATAGGAGTACTAATAGTAGTAGTAGAAGCAGCAACAACAATAGTAGTAGTAGTAGTTGTAGCAATAGTAATGATTGCAGGAGTAGTAGTAGTACTAGTAGCAGCAGTTGTAGTAGTAGTGTAGTAGTAGAAGCTATAGTAGTAGTGGTAGTAGTAGTAGTAGTAGTTATAGTAGTAGTGATTGTAGTAGGAGTAGCAGAAATAGTAGTAGCAGAAAGAGTAGTTGTAGTTGTCGAAGTAGTAGTAGTAGTAGTAGTAGTAGTAGTAACAACAAAAATAGTAACAATAGTAGTTGTAGCAGTAGCAATAGTAGCGGTAGTAGTAGTATTGGTCGTAGTTGTGGCAGTAGAAATAGTAGCGGTAGTAGTAGTATTGGTCATAGCTATAGCAGTAGCAATAGTAGCATAGTAGTAGCAAAAGCAATAGTTTTATTAGTAGTAGTAGTATTAGTAATCATAGTATTAGTAGTTGTAGTAGAAGTAGTAGCTGTAGCAACAACAGTAGCAGCAGTAGTAGTAATAAAAGGAGTAGTTGTAGTTATAGTAGTAATAGTAGTAAAGTAGTAGTCGTAACAGTAGTAGTGGCAGTAGTAGCAGCAGTTGTAGGAGTAGTAGTTGTTGTATTAGCAGTTGTAGTTGTAGCAGTCAGAAAAGTAGTAGGGGTCGCAGTTGGAGTAGGCGTAGTAGTAGGAGTTGTAGTAGTACTAGTAGGATTAGTCGTAGTAGTAGAAGTAGGAGTAGGAGAAGTGGAAGGTACAATAGCAGCAGCAACAGCAATAGTAGTAGTAGTAGTAGTAGTAGTAGTAGTAGTAGAAGCTGCAGCAGTAGTAATAGTAGTAGGATAGTCATAGTTGTAGTAGTTGCAGCGTAGTAGGAATAGTAGTAGTTGTTGGAGCAATATTAGTTGTAGTAGTTAGAGTAGTAATAGGGGTAGGAGTTGGAGTAGGAGTAGTAGTAGGAGTTGTAGTTATTGTATTAGTACTGGTAGGAGTAGCCGTAGTAGTAGGAGGAGGAGTAGTCATAGTAGTAACAATAGTAGCGCTAGCAGCAGCGGCAACACAGGTAGTAGTAGCAATAGCAGCTATAGTAGAAGCAGTAGAAATAGTGGTAGTAGTAGTAGTAGGAGTAGCAGTAGTAGCGGTAGTAGTAGCAGTATTAGAAGTAGTAGCGGTATTAGTAGCAGTATTAGTCGCAGTAGTTGTAGCAGTAGTAGTACTAGTAGCATTAGTGGCAGAGTAGCGGTAGTTGTAGCAGTATTGGAAGAAGTAGTAGTAGTTATAGCATCAGTGGTAGTAGTAGTAGTAGTAGCCGCAGTTGCTGAAGTAGCAGTAGTAGCAGTAATATTTGTAGTAGAAAAAGTAGTACTAGTTGTAGTCACATCGGTATTAATAGTCGTAGTAGCAATACTAGTAGTAGTAGTGGTAGTAGTAGCAATAGTAGTATTAGAAGAAGTAGCAATTGTAGCAGTAGCAGAGGTGGTAGCAGTAGTAATAGTATTAGCAAATGTAGTAGTAGTTGCAGAAATAGTAGAAGTTCTAGTGGTAATATTTGTGCTACTAGTGGTACTTGTAGTAGCAGTCGTAGTAGTAGCACTTGTAGTAGTTGCAGTAGCAGCAGTTGTAGCAATAATAGTAGCAGCAGGAGTAATGGTAGTAGTATTTATAGTAGTAGTAGTTGTTGTTGTAGCAATAGTAGCAATAGTAGCAATTGTAATAGTAGTAGTAGTAGTAGTAATTTTAGTTGAAGTCAAATTAGTGGTAGTAGTAGTGGAAGTAGTAGCAGAAGTAGTAGTAGTAGTTGTTGTTGCTGTTATTGTTGTAGCAACAGTAGCAGTAGTAGTAGAAGTAATACTAATAGCAGTAGTAGTCGCAGTGGCAGTTGAAGAAGTGGTAGCAATAGTAGCAGTAGTAACCGTAGTAGCTATAGCAGTAGCAGTAATAGTCTTAGCAGTAGCAGCAGCAGTAGTAGTAGTAGTAGTAGAAGTAGTAATAGAACTAGAAGTAGTAGTAGTAGTAACAGTAGTAGTAGTAGTAATACTACTACTAGTAGTAGTAGTAGCGGCAGTAATATTAGTTGGAGCAGCATAGTAGTCGTAGCGATAGTAGTAGCAATGGTAATTATAGAAGTAGTAGCAGTAGTAGTTGCAGTAGTAGCAGCAACTGTAGTAGTTGTAGTTGTTGTAGGGGCAGCTGTGGTAGTAGTAGTGGTAGTAGTAGTAGCAATAGCATTAGCAACAGCAATTGTAGCAGTAGCAGTTGTAGTAGTTATAGCAGCAATAGTGGGAGGTGTAGTAGTAGTAGTAGTAGTAATAATAATTGTAGTAGCAGCTGCAGTTGTAGCAGTTGTAATAATAGTAGTAGTAGTAGCAGTCGCAGTAGTAGTGGTAATAGTAGTAGTAGAAGTAGTAGTATTAGTAGTGGTTGTACTAGTACTAGTAGTAGTTGTAGTAGTAGTAGTAATAGCAGTCGTTGCAGTAGTAGTAGTAGGAACAGTAGTAGAAGTCGTAGTAGTTGTTGTAGTAGTAGCAATAGTAGCAGTAGTTGCAATAATACCAGTAGTAGTACTATTAGTAATCATAGTTTTAGTTGTTAGGGTAGTAGTAGTAGTAGTAGTAGAAGTAGTAGTAGCAGCTGTAGCATGAGCAATAGTAGTAGTAGTAGTGTAGAAGTAGTTGTAGTAGTAGTATAGTAGTTGTAGCAATAGTAGTAGTAGTAGAGGTGGTAGTAGTAGTAGTAGTTGTATGCATTGTAGTAGTAGCAGGAGTAGTAGTAGTAGGAGTTGTTGTTGTAGCCGGAGTAGTTGTAGTAGTAGCAGCAGTAGTAGTAGTAGTAGCAAGATTAGAAGTAGTAGGAGTTGCAATAGCTGTAGCTGTAACAGTAGTACTAGCCATAGGTATAGTGGCAATAGTAGTCATAGCAATACTTGTTGTTGTTATAGCAATAGTAGTTGTAGTAGTAACAGTAGTTGAAGTAGTAGTTCTAGCAGTAGTAATTTTAGTGGCAGTCAATTTAGTGGTAGCAATAGTGGCTGTAGCAGCAGCAGTAGTAGTAATAACTGTAGCAGTAGTAGCATTAGTAGTAGAAGTAATAGTAGTAGTAATTGTTGTTGTAGCAGTAGTAGTTGCAGTGGCTATTGAAGAAGTGGTAGCAGTAGTAGCAGTAGTAACTGTAGTAGCAGTAGTATTAATAGTTGCAGTTGTAGCAGTAGTTGCACCAGCAGTAGTAGTAGTGGTGATGGTGGTAGTATTAGTAGTAGTAGTAGTAGTAGTAGTTATACAAGTGGTAGCAATAGTAGTAGTAGGAGGAGGAGTAGTAGTAGCTGTAATTATAGTAGGAGGCGTAGTAGTAGTAGTAGTAGTAGCAGCAGCAGTAGTAGTAGTATTAGTAGTTGCTATAGTAGTCGTAGAAGCAGGAGTAGCAGCAGAAATAGTACTAGTAGTTGCAGCAACTATTGTGGTTGTAGCAGTTGTAGCAGTTGTAGTAGTTGCAGTAGTAGCAGGAGGAGGAGGAGGAGGAGTGGTGTAGTAATAGTAGTAGAAGTAGTAGTAGTAGTATTACTAATAGTAGTAGTAGGAGTAGTAGCAGTAGCAGTAGCAGCAGTAGTAGTAGTAGTAGTAGTAGTAGGAGTAGTAGTATTGGTAGCAGCTGTAGAAGTTGTAGTGCAGTAGTAATTGTAGTAGTAGTAGTAGTGACAGTAGTTGTAGCGGTAGTAGTACTGTAGCATTAGGGGCAAAAGTAGTAGTAGTTATAGCAGTATGAGAAGTAGTAGTAGTAGTTATAGCAACAGTAGCAGTAGTATAAGTAGTAGCCACAGTTGTTGAAGTACCAGTAGTAGCAGTCATAGTAGTAGCAGTAATAGTTGTAGAAAAAGAAGTAGTAGTTGTAGTAACACAGTCTTAATAGTCGTAGTAACAATACTAGTAGTAGCAGTGGTAGTAGCAGCAACAGTAGCACTAGAAGGAGTAGCAGTAGCAGAGGTGGTAGCAGTAGTAATAGTAGCAGCAGAAGTAGTAGTAGTTGCAGAAATAGTAGAAGTTCTAGAGGTAAGATTCGTGTTAGTAGTAGTGCTAATAGTAGTATTTGTAGTAGTAGTAGTTGTTGTTGTAGCAATAGTAGCAGTAGTAGTTGTTGTTGTTGTTGTTGTAGTAGTAGTAGTAGTAGTAGTAGCAGTAGTAATTTTAGTTGCAGTCAAATTAGTGGTAGCAGTAGTAATTTTAGTTGCAGTCAAATTAGTGGTAACAGTAGTGGAAGTAGTTGCAGAACCAGTACTAGTAGTTGTTGTTGTTATTGTTGTACCAATAGTAGCAGTAGTATTAGAAATAATAGTAATAACAATAGTTGTTGTAGCAGTAGTAGTTGTAGTGGCAGTCGAAGAAGTGGTTGCAATAGTTGCAGTTGTAACCGTATTAGCTGTAGCAGTAGTAGTAGTAGTCGTAGTAGTAGCAGTAACAGCAGCAGCAGTAGTAGTAGTAGTAGAAGTAGAAATAGAACTAGAAGTACTATTAGTAGTAGTAGTAGTAATAGTAGTAGTAGTAGTACTAGTACTAGTAACAGTAGTGGCTGTAGTATTAGTTGGCGCAGCAGTAGTAGTAGTACTAACAATAGTAGTAGCGATAATTATAGAGGCAGTAGCAGTAGTAGTTGCAATAGAAGCAGCAATTGTAGTAGTTGTAGCTGTTGTAGCGGCTACTGTAGTAGTAGTAGTGGTAGTAGTAGTAGCAGTAGCATTAGTTGCAGCAATTGTGGTAGTACCAGTACTAGTAGTGATAGTAGCAATAGGAGTAGTAGTAGTAGTAGTAGTAATAGCAACAACAGTTGTAGCAGTTGTAGCAATAGTAGTAGTGGTAATAGTAGTAGTAGCTGTAATAACAACAGCAGTAGTACAAGTAGTAGTATTAGTAGTAGTTGTACGACTACTACTAGCTGTAGTAGTAGTAGTACTAGTAGTAGTAGTAGTAGTAGTAGTAGCAGCAGTAGTAGCAGTAGCAGTAGCTGTAGTTGTAGTAGTAGTAGTAACAGCATTAGTAGTAACAATAGTAGTAGTAGTAGCAACATTAGTAGTAATAGTAGTAGTAGTCGAAGCAGCACTCGCAGTAGTAATATCACTGATTGTAGTGGTATTAGTAGTAGTGGTAGTAGTAGAAGTAGTTGTAGTTGTGGCTGTAGTAGTTGTAGCCATAGTAGTAGTAGTATTTGTAGTCATTAGAGTAGTAGTAGTAGTTGTAGTATTATTAGGAGTTGGTGAAGTTGCAGTAGTAGTTGTAGTAGTAGCAACAGCAATAGTAGTAGTAGTATTTGTAATAGTTGTAGTTGTCATAGTAGTGGGGTTGAAGTAGAAATAGTAGCTGTAGTTGAAGTTGAAGTAGCAACATTGGTTGGCATAGTAGTAGTAGAGCAGTAGTAGTAGTTGTAGTTGTCATAGTAGTAGCAGTCGTAGTTGTAGAAGTAGTAGTAGAAGTAGTAGTAGTTGATGCAGTAGCAGTCCTACCATCCGTACTAGTAGTAGAAGTAGTAGCAGAAGTCGTAGTAGTAGCTGGAGTAGGAGAAGTAGTGGTAATAGCATGAATAGTTGCCGCAATAGTAGTAGTAGAAGTAGTTATTGCAGGAGCAGTAATAGTAGTAGTAGGAGTAATCGCAGCGGTAGTAGTAGTGGAAGCAGTAGTAGCAGTAGTAGTAGCTGTAGTAGTACTAGTAGTAGTGGTAGTAGCAGCAGTAGTAGCAGTAGTAGTACTAGCAATAGTGGTAGTAGTAGTAATAGTAAGAGCAGTAGTAGTAGCGGTAGGAGTAACAAGAGCGGTTATAGTAGTAGAAGTAGTAGTTGTAGCAGCAGTAGTTGGAGCATCAGTAGTAGCAGTAGAGGTTGTAGTAGTTGAAGTAGTTGGGGCAGTAGTTGTTGTAGCAAGAGCTGTAGTAGTAGTGTTGGGCAAAGTTGAAGTAGTAGGAGCAGGAGTAGTAGTTGTAGAAGTAGCTGGAGCAGCGGGAGTACTAGTAGCAGTAGTAGTAATAGTAGTCAGAGCAATATTAGTAGATGTAGTAGTACCAACAATCATAGTAGTAGGAGTAGCAGTAATAGCCGTGGTAGTAGGATTAGTAGCTATTATTGTTGGAGCAGTAGTGGTATTAGTGGCAGTAGCAGTTGCAGTAGTAGTAGCTGAAGTAGTAGTAGTCACAGTAGTAGCAGGAGTATCATTACAAAAAATAATAGTAGCAGCAGTAGTAGTAGTAGCAGAAGTACTAGTAGCAGTAATTATCGTAGTAGTAGCAGAAAATGTAGTAGTAGTAATAGTAGCAGCAGCGGTAATGGTAGTAGTAGCAGTAACATTAGTAGTAGGAGCTGTAGTAGTGGTATTAGTAGTAGTAGCATTTGAGGAAGGAGCAATAGTAGTAGTTGTAGTAGTAGTAGAAGAAGAAGAACAACTAGTAGTAGTAGTAGGAGGAGTTGTAGTTGTTTAAGAAGTCACAGTAGTAGTAGCAACTGCAGTAGTAGTTGTAGTGGCAGTAGTAGTAGTAGTAGTAGTAGTAGTAGTAGTAGTAGTAGTAGTAGTAGTAGTAGTAGTAGTAGTAGTAGAGTAGTAGTAAGAGTTATAGCAACAAAAATAGTAGTAATAGTAGTCATAGCAGTGGCAGCATCAGTGGCAGTAGCAGCAGTAGCATTAGTGCCTGTAATAGTGATAATAGCGGTAGAAGTAGTGGTAGCAGTGGTAGTAGCAATAGTAGTAGTAGTTTCAGTAGTTGGGGTAGTAATAGTGGTAGTTATAGCTGTCATAGCGGTAGCTGTAGCAATAGTAATAGTAGTAGTAGTAGTTGATGCAGTAGAAGTAGAGGTTGCAATAGCAGTGGCAGTAGTAGTAGCTGTAGTACTAGTAATAGTAGCATAAGAAGTAGCAATTGTATTAGTAGCTGTAGTAGTTGTTGTAGTAGTAGGAGTAGTGGTAGAAGCAGCAGCAGTGGTAGTAACAGTAGTAGCAGCAGTGGAGGAAGTAGTCATTGTAGTAGTAGTACTACTAGTTCTACCAGTAGCAGTAGTAGTAGTAGTAGTAGTACTAGTAGCAGAAGTAGCTACAACAAGAATAGTTGTTGTAGTAGTAGTAGTAGCAGTAGTTGTGGGAGAAGTAATTGTCGTAGTTTTAGTAGTAGTAATAGTAGGACAAGAAGTCATAGTAGTAGCAGTGCCAGTAGCAGTATTAGTTTTGGTAGTAGTAGTTGCTGTTGTCATAGAAGAAGTAGCAGTAGTTGTTATAGTAGCTGTAGAAGTAGCTGTAGTAGCAGTAGTTGTTATAGTAGTCGTAGTGGTCGTTGTACTAGTGGCATTAGTAGTAGTACTAGTAGTAGTAGTAGTAGTAGTAGGAGTAGCAATAGTAGTAGTGGTTGTCGGAGTAGTAGGAGTAGCAATCGAAGTAGTAGCAGTAATAGTAGTAATAGTAACAGCAGTAGTAGTAGGAGGAGTAGTAGTAGGTAGAGTAGCAGCAGTAGTAGCAGCAGTAGTGGTAGTAGCAGTAGTAGTAGCAGCGGTAGTAGCAGCAGTAGTAGTAGTAGTCGGTGTAGTATTAGTAGTAGCAGCAGGAGTAGTAGTATTTGTAGTTGTAGTTGTAGTAGTAGGAGGAGTGGTAGTAGTGGTGGTAGCCATAGTTGTAGTAGTTGTAGTCACAGTAGTAGTAGTATTAGTAGCAGTAGCAGGAGTAGTAGTAGCAGTTAGAGTAGAAGTGGTAGCAGTAGTAGAAGTAGCGGTAGTAGCGGTAGTTGGATCAGTACCAAAAGTATGAGTAGTTGTAGTAGTTGTAATACTTGTAGTCAAAGTAATTATAGGAGTTATTTTAGGAGTAGGAGTAGAAGAGGTAGCAGTAGTTGTAGTAGTAGTAGTAGTAGTAGAAGTAGAAGTAGAAGTATTACCAGTAGTAGTTGTTGTAGTAGAAGTTGTGGTAGTTGTAGTAGTAGTGGTAGTAGTAGTGGTAGTGGTAGTGTTGTTGTTGCAGTTGTGGAAATATTTGTAGGAGCAGTAGATGTAGTAGTAGTAGCAGTAGTAGTAATTGTAGTAGAAATACTAGCAGCAGCAGTAGTAGTAGGAGTAGTAGCACGTGTAGTAGTAGTAGAAGTAGTTGTAGTACTAGTGTAGTTGTAGTTGCAGTAGTAGTAGTAGTAGAGGTAGTTGTAGTATTATTAGTGGTAGTAATTCTTGTAGTAGTTGCACGAGCAGTAGTAATTGCAGGAGTGGTAATAGTAGTGGTGGTAGTTGTAGACGTACAAGTAAAAGTAGTAGTAGAAGTAGCAGTAGTTATTATTGTTGTTGGTGTTGTGGTGGTAGTAGTAGTAGTAGTGGTACTACTAGTAGTAGTAGTAGTGGTACTAGTAGTAGTAGTAGTAGTAGTAGTAATAGTAGTAATAGTAGTAATCGTACTAGTAGTTGCAACTCTAGTAATAGTAGTGGTAGTTGTAGTCAGTCTGGTAATAGTATTTGTAGTAGAAGTATCAGTAGAAGTTGCAGTAGTTATTGTTGTTGTTGCCATTTTAGTAATAGTAGTTGTAGTAGTAATAGTATTAGTCATTGTAGCAATAGTAGCGTAGTAGCAGTCAAAGTAGTAGCATAAGTAGCAGTAGCAGCAATAGTACTTTTAGTAGTTGTAGTAGGGGTAGTTGTAGTAGTAGCGATAGTAGTAGTGGTAGCAAGGGCAGTAGTAGCAGTAGCAGTAGCAGTTGTGATTGCAATAGTAGCATTAGAAGAAGTAATAGCAAGGGCAGTAGTACTAGTAGGAGTAGTAGTGGTAGTAGTAGTAGTAGTAGTAGTAGTAGTAGTAGTAGTAGTAGTAGTAGTAGCAACAGTAGTAGTAGCAGTAGTTGTTGTAGTAGAAGTATTAGTAGTTGTAGGAGGAGGAGTAGTAGTAGTAATAGTAGTAGTAGTTATTGTTGTAGAACTAGTAGCAGGAGTAGTAGTAGTTGTGGTAATAGTAGTAGTAGTGTAAGTAGTAGTAGTAGGAGTAGTAGTAGTAGCAATAGTAGCAGTTGTAGCAAGGGCAGTAGTTGTAGTAGTAGAAGTAGCAGTAGTAGTAGTTGCCGGAGTAGTAGTAGTGCTAGTAGTAGTAGTAGTATTATTAATAGTAATTGTAGAAGTAGTAGTTGTAATAGCAGTGGTTCTAGTAGTAGTAGTGGTAGTAACGGTAGCAACAGTAGTAGTAGTCATTGTAGTAGTAGTAGAAGGGGTAGTAGGAGTAGAAGTAGTAGTAGCAGTAGCAGTAGTAGTTGTTGTAGCAGGAGTAGTAGTAAGAATAGTAGTAGTAATAGTAGTAGTAAAATTAGTAACAGAAACATGAGTAGTTGGAGTTGAAGTATTTGCAACAGTAGTAGTAGTTGCAGCAGCAGGAGTAGTAGTTGTAGTAGTTGCTGTAATAGCAAGAGTAATAGCAGTACAAGTAGTTGTGGCAGCAGTAGTAGTTGTAGTAGTAATAGTAGTAGTACAAATAGTAGTAAGAACCAAAGTAGTAGCATTATTTGTAGTAGAAATAGGCGTAGTTGTAGTAGAATTAGTTGCAACTATCATAGTAGCTGCAGCAACAGGAGTAGAAGTTGTTGTAGCAGTAATATTAGCTGAACTTGTAGTAGGTGTAATAGTTGTAGTAGTGGTTGTAGTAGTACCAGTAGTGGGAGTAGAAGTGGTAGTCGTAGTAGTAGTAGGGGTAGTAGTAGTAGTAATAGGAGTAGTAGTAGTGATGGTAGTAGCAGTAGTAGTAGCTGCAATAGTAGTAGTAGTAATAGTAGCAATAGCTATGGTAGTAGCAGTAGCAGTGATTGTAGTAGTGGTTGTTGTAGTAGTAGTAGTTGCGGTTGTTGAAGTAGTAGTCAAAGTAGTCGCAGTGGTAGCGCAAGTAGAAGTAGTAGTAGCAGTAGCAGAAGTCATTATAGCCGCAATAGTAGTTGTGGTAATAATATTAGTACTTGTTGCAGTAGTAGTAGCAAAAGTAGTAGAAGGGGGAGAAGATATAGTTGAAGCAGTAGTCGTAGTAGTAGTAGAAGCAGTAGTAGTAGCAGTATTAGTTGTTATAGTAGTAGTTGCAGTAGTAGTAGAAGTAGTAGCAGCGGTAGTTGCAGTATTAGAAGTAGTAGTAGTAGAAGTAGTCGTTGTTGTTGCAGCAATAGCAGTAGCAATAGTAGTGGTAGTTGTTGTATTGACAGTAGAGGCCGTAGTAGCAGCAGTAGTATTATGAGTGGTAGTAGCGGTAGTCGCAAAAGAAGTAGTTGTAGCAGCAGTTGTTGTGATAGTAGTAGTTCCAGTAGTATTAGCAATAACAGTGGCAATAGTAGTAGTAGAAGTAATAGTAGTTGCGGTAGTAATAGAAATAGTAGTAACAGTAGTAGTAGTTGTTGTAATAGCAGCAATGACGGTAGTAGAACAAGTAGTAGTAGTAGTAGTAGCAGTAGCAATAGTTGTAGTAGTAGCAATAGTAGCAGTAGTAGTAGGTGAAATAGTAGTAGTTGTTATCGTAGGAGTAGTAGCAGTGGTAGTTGTAATAGTATTAGTGATAGTATTAGTACAAGTAGTAGCAGTAGTTCTAATAGTAGTGGTTGTAGAAGCAGTAGTAGTTGGAGTAGTAGTAATTGTTATTGTAGAAGTAGTAGTAGTGGTAGTAGTAGTAGTAGTAGTTATAGTAGTAGTACAAGTAGTAGCAATAGTTCTAATAGTAGTGGTTATATTAGCAGTTGTAGTTGTATCAGTAGTGGTAGAAGCATTATTAGATGCATTAGTTGTAATAGTAGTAGTAGAAGTAGCAATAGTAGCAGTAGTAGCAGTTGTAGTAGTTGTTTGTTAGCAAAAGCAGTAGTACTAGTAGTAGTAGTACTACTAGTAGAAGTACTAGCAGGGTAGTGGTAGTAGAAGCAGTAGCAGTAATAGAAGTTGTAGTAGGAGTCGTAGTAGTAGTACTAGTGATAGTAACAACAACAACAACAACAGTTGTAGTAGTAGTAGTTGTGGCAACAGCAACAACAACAACAGCTGTACTATTAGTGCTAGGAGTATTAGTAATACTATTAGTTGCCAAAGCAGCAGTTGTAGTCGTAGTAGTAGTCGTAGTAGTGATTGTAGTAGTAGTAGTAGTAGTAGTAGTAGTAGCAGTAGCTGTAGTAGTAGCAGTAGCACTAGTTCTTGCAGTAGTAGCTGTAGTAGTTGTAGTAGTAGTAGTAGCAGTTGCTGTAGAAGTAGTAGTAGTAGTAGTAGCAGAAGCAGTAGTAGTAGTAGCAGCAGCAACAGCAGCAGTAATAGTAGTGGTAGCCATCGTAGCAGCTGTAGTAGCAACAGTAGTAGTAGTAGAAGCAATAGTAGTAGGAGTTGTAGTAGTAGTAGTAGTCGCAGTAGTAGTAACAGTAGTAGTTGTTGCTGTAGCAGTAGCAGTAGGAGAAGTAGAGGGAGTAGTAGTATTTGTAGCAGTTGCAGCAATTGCAGCAGCAGCAGCAGTAGTAGTAGTTGTGTACTAACAGTCTCAGTAGTAGTAGTAGTTGTCGCATTAGTAGCAGCAGCAGCAGCAGCAGTTGTAGCAGTTGTGATAGTAGTAGCAGTCGCAGTAGTATGTAGCAGCAGCAGTAGGAGTAGTAGTAGTAGTAGTAGCAATAGCAGCAGCAATGGTTGTTGTTATTAGAGTAGAAGTAGTAGTAACAGCTGTTGTAGTAGTTGTGATAGTAGAAGTAGTCGCAGTAGTAGTAGTAGTAGTAGAAGTACTAGTAGTCAAAGTAGCAGTATCAGTTGTGGTAGCAGTAGTAGAAATATTAGTAATAAAAATAGGAGTTGTAGTAGCAGTAGCAGTAGCAGCAGTAGCTGTCGTAGCAGCAGTAGCTGTCGTAGCAGCTGCACTAGTAGTAGCAGTACAACTTCTACTACTCTTACTCCTACTACTACAACCACAACTACTACTCCTACTGCTACGCTTTGTCCTATTACTACAACTACTACTACTACTATTACTACTGCTACTACTGCTACTAGTCGCAGTGCTACTATAACAACAACAACTATAACAACTACGGCTACTACTACTCTTGTTACTGTTGCAACTACTAATGCTATTACTACTACTACCATGACTACTACTACTGCTGCTACCATGACTACTACTACTACAACAACACTACTGCTATTGCAGCTGTTGCCGCAACTACTACAACAACGACAGAAGTTGTTGCTACTAGTGCTACTACTACTTCTACTAATACTACTACTGGTACCACTACCATTACTACTGTAGTTGCTACTACTAATACTACTATTACTACAAAACTACAACTTCTCCTACTACGATTACTACACCTACAACTACTGCTACTCCAACTAATACTACAGCTACTGCTACTACTATTTTAACGAGTAGTATTACTTCTACAACAAATACTTGCACAACTACTAATACTACTAGAATAACTTCTACTATTATTACTACTATTGCAAATACTGCTACCACTACTTCGACTACTACAACTACTACTACTGCAACTACTACTACTACGGCTACACCAACTAATACTGTTGTTGCTACTACCACTACTGCTACCAATAGTACTATGACTACTATTAGAGTGGTAGCGACTGCTACTATTGCTACCACTACTTAGACTGCTACAACTGCTGCTACATCTACTCCTACTGCTATTGCTGCTACTATTGCCGCAACAAATATTACTATTGCTACTACTATGATAGTTATTATTGCTGCTACTGCAACTACTGCTACCACTATGACTACTACTACTACTACTACTACTACTATCTCTCCTACAACAATAATAACTACTACAACTACAACTTCTCCTACAACAACAACAACTACTACTATTACTACTGCTAATGCTACAACTACTGCAAATGCTACTACTACAACAACTACTGCTGCTGCTGCTGCACCTACTACTACTACTACTACGGCTTGGACTACTACTGCCATTACTACTACTTCTCCGACTACTATTACTACTGCTACTACTACTCTGACTACAACTACTGCTACTACAACTAATACTACAACTACTACTACTACAACTGTTACTACTAGTGTCACTACTACTACTTCTACTACTACTAATATTACTTCTATAACTATTACTACTTCTGCAAATACTGTTACCACTACATCGAATGCTACTTCTGGTGCCACTACTTAGATTGCTACAGTTGTTGCTTCTGCTACTACATCTACTACTACAGCTATTTCTGCTACTGTTGCTGCTACTACTACTATTGTGGCTACTACTACTATTATGACTACTATTGCTGCAGATAATACTGCTACTACTCCTATGACTACAACTACCACTACTATCACAACTACTGCTACTTCTATCACAACTACTACTGTTGCTACTAGTACTATTGCTACTACTGTTACAGTTAAAGCTACTACTCCTGGTCCTACTATAACTACTACTACTACCAATACTACTGCTACTACTACTAGTACTACTACTACGACTAGTACTACTACTGCAACTACTACAACAACTACTACTATGACAACTACTTCTTCTTCTTCTTCTACTACTACTACTAATACTACCACTGCTACTATAGCTACTACAGCTACTAATACTACTACTACTGCTACTACTACTACTACTACTACTACTACTATGACAAGTACTACTTCTACTACTACTACTGCTGCTACTAATACTACTACATCTACTTCAGCTACTACCGCGACTACTACTCCCACTGCAACTATGGCTACAACTGCTACTACTACTACTACTCCTCCTCCAACTACTAGTGCAATGGATGCAATTGCTACAATTGCTATTACTCCAACTACAACAACTACCGCCACTACTGGTACTAATGCCACTAGGCTGCTAATATTACAACTCCAACTATTACCACAACTAATACTACTACTAATACTGTTGCTACTACTACTACAACTATTGCTACTACTACTGCGACTGTTACTACTATCACTACTACTACTACTTCTGCTGCTAATACTACTACTACTACTTTACTACTAATAGTATGGCTATTACTACTACTCCTGCTACCACTACTTCGACTACTACTACAGCTAATACTACTACTATAATTACCAAAAGCAGTTGAAGTAGTTTTAGTAGCAGTAGTAGTAATGGTAGTAGCGACAGCGGTAGTTGTAGTAGAAGTAGTAGTAGTACTAGTAGAAGTAGTGGTTGTTGTAGTAGTAGGAGTAGTTGTTGTTGTTGTTGTTGTAGTAGCAGCAGCAGTCGTAGTCATAGTAGTAGGAGCAGTAGCAGTAGTAGTAGTAGTCACAGTAGTAGCAGCAGAAGTAGTAGCAGTTGCAATAGTAGCAGTAGCAACAGAAGCAGCAACAGCAGCAGTAGTAGTAGTAGTAGCAGGCTCAGTAGTATTAGTAGTAGCAGTAGTAATAGTAGTAGTTGTAGTCTCAGCAGTAGTAGTATTAGTAGCCGTATTAATAGCAACAGCTAGAAGAGCAGCAGTAGTAGCTGTAATAGTAATAGTAGCAATAGTAGTAGCAAAAGTAGTGATAGTAGCAGTTGTAGTGGCAGTAGTAGTCGCAGAAACTATAATTGTTGGAGTGGAAGTAATAGTAGTTGTAGTAGTAGTTGTTGTTGTTGTTGTAGTAGCTATGGCCGCAGCAGTAGTAGCGGTAGTAGTTATAGCAAAAGTAGTAGTAGTAGTAGTATTAGTAATAGTAGGAGTAGCAGTAGTTGTAGTTGTAGTAGAAGTAGTGGTAGTAGTAATACGACTAGTAGTAGCAGTAGCAGTAGTAGTAGCAGTAGTAGTAGTAGCAGTCGTAGCAGTAGCAGTAGTAGTAGTGGTATTAGTAGAAACAGTAGTAGCACATGTAGAAGTAGCAGTAATAATACTAGTAGTAGTCGTGGTGGTAGTAATAGTAGCGGTAGTAGTAGTAGTTGTTGTTGTTATTGGAAAAGTAGCTGTAGAAGTATTAGTAGAATTAGTATTTATTGTTATAGTAATACTAGTCAAAGTTGTAGTAGTAGAAATAGTAGTAGTATTAGTTGTAGTAGTAGTAGTAGTAATACTCGTCCATGTAGTATTAGTAGTATCACAAGTATTATTAGTTGCAGTAGAGATAGTAGTAGTAGCAGTATTAGTAAGAGTAGAAATTGTATTAGTAGCAGCAGCAGTACTAGTAGTTGTGAAAGTAGTAGCGGTAGCTATAGTAGTATTTTTAGTAGCAGCAGCAGTACTAGTAGTTCTAGTAACAATTGTAGTAGTTGTTGAGTAGTAGTTGCAGAATTAGCAGCAATTATAGTAGTAGCAGTAGAAGTACTGGCAACAATCTCAGTAGTAGTGTGGTAGTAGTAGTAAGAGTTGTAGCTGTAGTAGTAGTAGTAGTAGCAATAGCAGTAGTCATTGTAGTTATAGTTGTAGCAGTAGGAGAAGAAGCGGTAGTTGTAGTAGCGATAGCAGCAGCTATAGTATTAGTATTGGTTGCTGTAGTAGCAGCAGTAGTAGTAGCTTTAATAATAGTAGTTATAGTAGCTATATCAATAATAGAAGTAGTAGTAGTAGTTGTTGTAGTAGTAGTTGTAATAATTATAATAGTAGTAGCAACAGTAGTATAAATCATTGTAATGGTAGTAGTACCATTAGTTGTAGTATTAGGAGTGGTTGTTGGAGTATTGGTTATGGTAGTAGAAGTATTAGTACTTGTTGTAGTAGCAGTAGTGGTAGTGGTAAAAGTAGTATTAGTAGTAATAGGAGAAGTAGTAGTTCTAATATAAGTACTAGTGGGAACAATAGTAGTAGTAGGAGTTGGAGTAGTAGTAGTAGTAGGAGTATTACTAGTTGGAGTATTGGTAGTGGCAGTAGTAGCAATAGTACTAGTAGTGGTAGTAGAAGAAGTAGTTGCAGTAGTAGTAGTAGTAGTAGTGATAAGAGTGGTTGTTGTAGGAATTGGAGTTGGAGTAGTAGTTGTAGTAGTAGGATTGGGCATTGGAATAGTATAGTAGTAGTAGCAGTAGTAGCAGGAGTTGTAGTGGCTGTAGGTGTCTGTATAGGAGTAGAAGTAGTAGTAGTAGTTGTTGTAGTAGTCTTAGTATTAGTAGTAGCATTACCAGTAGTAGGAGGAGTACTAGTAGCAGAAATTATACTACTAGTACAAGTAGTATAGTAGCAGTAGTAGTTATTATAGAAGTCATGGTAGCAGTAGCACTAGTAGTAGGAGTAGCTGTTTTAGTAGTAGTGGTAATAGTAGCAGTAGCAGTTGTAGTAGTAGTAGTAGTAGTATTAGAAGCTGCACTTGTGGGAGGAGTGAGAATAGAAGTAGTAACAAAAGTAGTAGTAGTTGGAGTAGGGGCAGTAGTAGTAATAGGAGTTGTTGTAGCTGTAGGAGTTAGAGTAGGAGTCGTACTAGCAGTAGCAGTAGTAGCAGCTTGAGTACTAGTAGTAGCAGTAGCAGTAGCAGTAGGATGAGGAGTAGTAGTAGCAGTAGTAGCAGTAGGAGCAGGTGTAATAGTAGTAGAAGTAGCAAAAGTCATGGTAGTAGTAGCACTAGTTTGCAGTCGCAGTAGTAGTTGTAGTAGAAGTAGTAGGAGTAGTTGTTGTAGTAGTGATGTAATAGTAGCAGCGATAGTAGTAGTTGTAGTATTAGTAGTAGAAGTAGTAGTAGTGGCAGTAGTAGGACCCGGTGTAGTAGTAGTAGTAGTAGTAGTAGCAAAATTCATGGTAGTAGTAGCACTAGTTGTAGTAGTAGTAGTTGTTGTAGGAGTAGATGTAGGAGTAGTTGTTGTACTAGTAATGGTAATAGTAGCAACAGCAGCAGCAGTAGTAGTTGCAGAAGTAGTATTATGATTAGTAAAAGTAGTAGTAGCAGTAGTAGCAGTAGTAGTAGCAGCAGCAGCAGTAATAGTAGCAATAGTAGTAGCAGTAGTAGTGGTAGTAGTGGTTGTATTAACACTAGAAGCCATAGAGACTGTAGTAGTTGAAGTGGAAGTACTAGTAGTAGTAGCTATAGCCGCAGTACTAGTAGTAGTAGTTATTGTAGCAAATATAGTAGTAGTAGTTGTATTAGTAATAGTAGGGGTAGTTGTAGTGGTAGTAGTAGTAGAAGTAGTAGTAGTAGTAATAGGACTAGTAGTAGCAATAGCAGTAGCAGTAGTAGTAGCAACAGCAGTAGTAGTAGAAGTTGTCACAGTTGTAGTAGTAGTATTAGTAGTAGTAGCGACAGTAGTAGCAGATGTAGAAGTAGCATTAATAATAGTAGCAGTGGTAGTTATTGTAGTAGTAGTGGTAGCATTAGTAGTAGTAGTCATCGTTGTACTAGTAGTCATAATAGTAGTAGAAGTAGTTGCAGTAGTCGTTGTAGTTGTAGTAGTAGCAGCAAAAGTAGTTGCAGTATTAGTTGAAGTAGTAGTAGTTGTAGTAGTCGTAGTAGTAGTATTTGTACAAGTTGTAGTAGTAGAAGAAGTAGGAGTAGGAGTCATAGTAGGAGAAGTAGTAGTAGTACAAGTAGTAGTCGGCGTATTAGTAGTAGTAGTAGGAGTAGTAGTAGGTGTTACTATCGCAGTTGTAGTAATAGCAGTAGTAGTAGCAGTAGCAGCAGCAATTGTCTTGGTAGTTGTAGTGGTAGCGGCAACAGTAGTAGTAGTAGTAAGAGTGTCAGTAGTAACTACGATAGTAGTAGTACTAGCAGTAGCGGTAGTTGTTGTAGCAATAATAGTAGTAGTAGTGAAACTAGTAGTAATAATAGTTGTAGTAGTTGAAGAAGTTGTAGTAATAGGAGAAGTAGTAGTAGTACCAGTAGTAGTACTAGTATCATAGAAGTTGTAGAAGTAGTAGCAGGAGGAGCTGGAGTACTAGCTATTGTAGTAGCAATAGATGTAGCATAAGTAGTGGTAGTAGTTATAGTAGTAGTAGTATTAATAGTGGTAGTTTTACTAACAGTATTAGTAGTACAAGTTTTGGTAATAGTAGTACTATAGTTATAGTTTTAGTTGTTGTAGTATTTCTAGTAGTTGTTGTTGTTGCTATAGTAATAGTAGTTCTTGTAGGAGTAGTAGTAGAAGTAGCCATTGTAGCTGTAGTTGCAGTAGTAGTAGTAGTAGCAATAGTAAGAGCAGCAGCTATAATAATAGCAAGAGAAGTAGCAGTAGCACTAGTAGCAGTAGTAGTAGTTGTAGTAATAGTAGTAGCAGTAGCAGTTGTTACAAATGTAGCAGTTGTAGTAGTTAGAGTAATAGCAGTTGTAGTTTTAGTAGTAGTAGTAGTAGTAGTAGTAGTAGTAGCAGCAGTAGTACTAGTAGTTGTAATTGTAGTTGTAGCAATAGTGGCAATAGTAGTAGCAGAAGTAATAGTAGTAGTACTAATAGTAGTAGCTGTAGAAGTCGTCACTGTACTAGTAGCAGTAGCAGTAGTTACAGCAGCAACAATAGCAGCAACAATAGAAGTACTAGTTGTTGTAGTATTAGTTGTAGTAGTAGTAGCAGTGGTTGTAGTAATGGTGGCAGCAGTAGTAGTAGTTGTAGCAGTCGCAATAGTAGTAATAGTAGTAGTGGTAGTAGCCATATTAGTAGTAGTAGTAGCAGGAATAGTTGTAGCTGCAATAGTAGCAGTAGTAGTAGCAGTAATAGTAGTAGCAATAGGAGTTGTAGTAGTAGTTGCAGTAGTAATAGTCACAATAGCAGTAACAGCAACAACAACAGTAGTAGTAGCATTAGTAGTATTGGCAATAGTAGTACTAGTAGTGGTAGAGGTACAACTAGCAGCAGTAGTAGTAGTGGTGGGAGTAGAAGTAATAGTAGTAGTAGTAGTAGTAGCAGTAGTAGCAGCAGTCATCATGGTAGTAGTGGGAGTAGTAGTACGAATAGGTGTGGCGGAAGGAATAGTAGTAGGAGTAGTAGTAGCAGTAATAGCAGTTGTAGGAATAGTAATAGTCATGGTAGTCGTGGTTGTAGGAGTAGCAGTAGTGGTAGTAAAAGTTATAGTAGCAGTAGTTGTTGGAGGAGGAGGAGTAGTAGTAGTAGTTTTTGTTGATGTTGTTGTAGTAGAAGTAGTAATGCTTGCAGTAAGGGTAGTAGTCGTAGTAGCTGTGGTAGTAGTAGTCAGCCTATTAGTTGTAGTTGTTCTTGTTGTAGTAGTAGTGATAGTAATATTTGTAGTAGTTGAAGTAGTAGTAGAAGTAGTTGTCGGAGTACTACTCTTAACAGTAGTAGCAGTTGTAGTAGCAATAGTAGTGTAGTAGTTGTTGTACTAGTAGTAGTAGCACTAGTAGTAGTAGTAGTAATAATCATAGTAGTAGTAATTGTAGAAGTAGTAGTTTGTGTATCTGTAGTAGTTGCATAGTGGTAGAAGTAGTAGCAGTAGTAGCAATAGCAGAAGGAGTAGCAGTTTTAGTAGTTGTACAAGTATTAGTAGTAGTACTAGTAGTAGTAGTAGAAGTACTAGTAGTAGAAGTTGTAGTAGTAGTAGTAGTAGTAGTAATAATAATAATAATAATAGTAGTAGTAGCTGTAGTAGCAGTAGTACTTGTAGTAGTAATAGTAGTAGTTGTAGTAGCAGTAGTAGAAGTCGTTGTAATAATACTAGTAGTAGTAGCAGCAGCAGTAGTAGTATTAGTATTAGTACTGGTAGTAGTATCGGAAAAAGTAGTAGTGGTGGTAGCAATAGTAATAGTAGTGGAAGTAGTAGTAACAAAAGTAGTAATAGTAGAAGTAGTAGTAATAGTTGTAATAATAGTAGTAGTATTAGTAGTAGTAGTAGTAGTAGTCATAGTAGTAGTAGTAGCAGTAGTAGTGGTAGTAGTAGTAGTTGTAGTAGCAGTATATTAGTAATAGTAGCTGAAGTAGTAAAAGGAGTAGTAGTAGTAATGAAAGGAGCAATAGTAAAAAATGTAGTAGTAGCAGCAGTAGCAGCAGTAGTAATAGTAGTAGTAGTAGAAGTAGCAGTAATAGTAGTAGTAGATGTAGCAGTACTAGTAGTAGAAGTAGCAGTAACAGTATTAGTATTAGTAGTAGTTGTAGCAAGAGTAGTAGCAGTAGCAGACGTAGTGGTAGCAGCAGAAGTAGCCGTAGCAGTTGCAGTAAAAGTAGTAGTAGTAGTAGTAGGATTAGTAGTTGTAGCAGTAATAGAAGTAGTAGTAGTAGTAGTAGTAGTAGCAGTAGGAGTAGTAGTTGTAGTAGTAGTAGTAGGAGTAGTAGTTATAGAACTAGTAGTAGTAGCAGCAGCAGTAGTAGTAGTAGTAGAAGCAATACTAGTAGTTGTAGTAGGAAGTAGTATTATCTTTGTAATAGTAATGTGTAGTAGTAGTAGCAGTACTAGTAATAGTAGTAAGTGTCTAGTGGTCGTCGTAGATCCCCTTAGGTTAGTTGAAAAATAGTCTAAAGTAGTAGAAGTAGTCGGAGTAGTAGTATTTGCAGCAGCAGCAGTAATAGTCACACTAGTAGTAGTAGTAGTTTTAGTAGTAACAATATTAGTAGTAGCAAAGCAATAGTAGCTGTAGTAGTAGTAGCAGCAGTAATAGTAGAAGTAGCAGTAGTAGCAATAGCAACAATAGTAGCTGTGGTTGTAGTAGTAGTAGTTGTTGTAGTTGTTGTAGTCAGAGTAATAGTAGTAGCTGTAGCAGCAGCAGATGTAGTAGTTGTAGTAGTAGCAGTGTTTGGAGTAGTAGTATTTGTATGACTTCGAGTAGTAGTAGTAGTAGCATGAGCAATAGTAGTAGTTGGAGTTGTTGTAATAGTAGCCGTAGCAGTAGTAGTAGTAATAGGAGTAGTAGTAGTGATAGTAGTGGCAGTAGCATTAGAAGTAGTAATTGTAATATTAGCAGAAGTAGTAGTAGTAGTAGTAATTGGAGTAGTAGTAGTGATAGCAGTAGCAGTACATTAGCAACCGCATTAGTAGTGACAGCATTAGTAGTAGCTGTAGTAGTAGCCATAGTTGTAGCAGAAGTAGTAGTAGCAGGAGTTGTAGTAGTAGCAGAAGCAATAGTAGAAATATAAGAAGTAGTAGTCACAGTAGTAGCAGAAGTAGAAATATTAATAGTAATAGTAGTAGTAGAAGAAGAAGAAGTAGTAGTAGCAGTAGCAGTAGTTGTCACAGCAAGTGTAGTAGTAGTAGTAATAATATTAGAAGTTGTTGAAGTAGTAGCAGCAAAAGTACCAGTAGGAGGAGAAGATGTAGTAGTAGCAGTAATAGTTGTTGTTGTAGTAGTAGTTGTAGTAGAAGTAGTAGTTGTAGCAATATTAGTAGTTGTAGTAGTAGCAGCAGCAGTAGTACCCATAGTTCCTGTAGTAGCAGCAGCAGTAGTAGCTGTTGTGGTTGTTGCAGTGGTACCAATAGCAATAGTTGTTGTTGTTGTTGTAGTAGTAGTAGTAGTAGTAGTAGTAGTATTAGGAGTAGTAGTATTACCAATAGTAGTAGTATTAGTAGTTCTAGTAGTAATAGTGGTAGTAGTGGTATTATTAGTGGTAGTAGCAGTAGCAGTAGTAGTAGCAGTAGTAGTAGTAGTAGCTATAGAAAGAAAAGTAGTAGAAGCAGTAGCAGCAGTAGCCGTAGTAGAAGTAGTAGTAGTAGTAGTAGAAGTAGTAGTAGTAGTAGTAGTAGCAGTAGTAGTTGTTGTAGTAATAGTAGTAGTAGCAGCAGTAGTCATGGTAGGAGAAGTAGTAGTAGTTGTTATTGAAGGAGAAGTAGTAGTAGCAGTAGTAGTAGCAATAGTAGTAGTTATGGTAGTAGTACTTGTAGTAGCAGTAGTTGTAAAAGTAGTTGTAGAAGTGGCAGTAGTTGAAGAAGTATTTGTACCTTCATTCATTGTAATAGTAGTAGTAGCAGTAGTAGTTGTATTAGTGTCAGCAGTAGCAGAAGTAGTAGTAGTAGCAGTAGAAGCCGTAGCTGTAGTAATAGTAGTAGGAGAAGTTGTAGTAGTAGTCATAGTGGTAGCAACAACAACAACAATAGTAGTTGTAGTGGTAGCAGCAACCACAACAACAACAACAACAACAGTAGTAGTATTAGTGGGAGTAGTAGTGGTAGTATTAGTAGCCACAGTAGTAGGACTAGTACTATTATTGACCACCTTAGTAGCAGTAGTAGCAGTAGTAGCAGTAGTAGTATTAGCAGTAGTTGAAGTAGCTATAGTAGTAGTAGTAATAGTACTAGTAGTATAGGTAGCAACAACAGTAGTAGTAGAAGCAGCAGTAGCTACATTAGCAGATGTAGTAGTTGTAGAAGTAGTAGCAGTAGCACTAGTTCTTGCAATAGTAGTTGTGGTAGTTGCAGAGGTAGTTGCATTATCTACAGTAGTAGATGTAGTTGTCGAAGTACTAGTAGTAACAGAGGTAGTAGCAGTAGTGGGAGTAGTAGTAGAAGTAGTAGTCATAGTAGTTGTGGTAAAAGCAGCAGCAGTAGTACTAGTTGTACTAGTAGTAGGAGATGTAATTGTAGTAGTAGTAGTAGTAGTAC